>VZTO01013379.1:0-56300 GCA_013400615.1 Syrrhaptes paradoxus
TGTCAGGCGGATGCCATTACTAGAAGAAAAACTCCAGAATTCAGCAGAACTTCTCCCAGCCCTGAATTCTGTGACACTGTTACAGCAGATGGGAAAATCTGTAGTAGTCTCTCATGTAAATTTAAAATAGGGAGATTTAATAAATAGAACATACTTAAAAATCCATCAGTAGCCTGGTCTTATTTTTGATAGTTGATTCAATTTATGCAGGGATCTTATTTTCTGTTCTCTGCATACTGAATACTGTTTAGTAATGCAAGTGCTGAAAAATATGCTAACACTATAGCCTTAGGATAAGGGAGGTAAAACTTCCAGGGAGAAGTCATACCTTTTAATAACCAAATGATACAGGTGGAAAAAAATAAACTGTTTTTCAAACACAAGACCTTTGTCAATGATACTGCAGAGGTGCTGGCTACCCCTCCCACTTGGTGTTTCTAATTGATTGGTATAATTGCGTCATACCTACAACCANAGCAGCAAAGGGCTGTAAGATACACAGCAAACAGCACATTTCTGTTCAGACAGTAGCCTTGCTGTTTAGATCCAACTCCCAACCTTGCTTTGTGTTGAGTAGAAGGTCTTATCTCTTGGTGCTATTTCTTCTGGCTGTCTCAAAAGGCATCAATAGATGATGCTGTGTTAATCTCTGCACTGTATTCACATTTTTGTGTTCCATTTACAATTAAGGAAACACATTATTGCTTTTCCTTAAAGGAAAGCTTGAATGTAGAAACAGTTCTGCAGCAGGTGAATACTTACCTGGTACTGTGGCTGTAAAAAAAACCTCAGGCCCACTGGGTCTCCTGGATCTCCTAGACAGCAACAAGTCCAGGTCCTCTTGCAATGCCCTGTTGGACTTGGTGGGAAGTCTAAGGAGCCAAAACTGGACCACAAAGCAGACCATGATGCATTATAAGCCACAAAACAGTGCTATCAGGTTGGGGCTTACTGCACACAGCTGTGCACAAGACCAAGGGGACTCAAACACATGCTCACAACCTTAAGGAACAGAGTAGGGGCATGAAAGTACTGCTAACAATCAGTATTCAATAAGTTTTTCCTGTCGCTGTTGAATCTAAATTTGATCCAAAACTCCATCCCAAATGGAAAACTTCCTAGGTGCAAAATTATCTGCTCCCTATCACTCCAGAAAAGGAGGCAGTGATTTATATGAGGATGCTTGCAGTTAAATATAACTCCTACTTAAATGACTCATTTTACACTGGAACATCTTAAGGGTTGGGGGAAAGGGATGTTAGACTTCAGGTCAGGAGTTGCCTGGTCTTCACTGTTTGCCCACAAAATGAAGTTACTACACACTTCCAAGAAGCATTGTGAAAATTACGTTAAAGATACTGGAGAAATCTAACAGCTCTGGATATCTTAGGGGCTTCCTAATGTGTCTGAAAAAATAGTACAGTCTCATGACATTGTTTGGAATATGAAAGTCTTGTCTAGAGGGGTCAGTTTTTTGCATGTTGATCACATAAAGAGAGTTCTCACTACTGATCTGAGTCTTTCATCATTTGTTACTGCCAGTACATGGAGTCCAGTCACTGAAGTTATACAACAAGGAGTGGAAGTGAACCTGTATTAAGTATGTTCATGTTTTCTGAAACCCCTTAGAGCAGCTCAACTGTGCTGAGCTGGCAGGAACTGGGGATGCTTCAGCATCAACCTGCTTAGCCATGAGCAGCAATGGTTGAGCTGGGAATTCCCCATATGGCTCTGTACCCATCTGTGCTGGTCACACTGGGATCAACAGTGCTGTCCCCAGCAACAAGCTAAAACCAGCCATCTGTAGAGAGACAGGTCACCACGACACATTGCCTGTGTTCCAGATACAGGCACAGGGAA
Organism: Syrrhaptes paradoxus; assembly: GCA_013400615.1. Classification (NCBI taxonomy): domain Eukaryota; kingdom Metazoa; phylum Chordata; class Aves; order Pterocliformes; family Pteroclidae; genus Syrrhaptes; species Syrrhaptes paradoxus. The sequence goes on from VZTO01013379.1 coordinate 1,861, forward strand.
AACAAACAGAACCTGCAGGAGACTGTCCTGTCACACCCTGTTTTTAAAGCTTTAGCAGCAATTTGATTATTTCATCCTTGACCACAAGCATGAAATTAACTTAGATCCTAACACCCTAAACAGCCAGCTCTAGGGTTTCAGGCCGATGTTGAAACTGCACAATGTGCACTGGTGAGTGACCATACTTATACAAATATGCCTGCGGAGAGCTGCTGGTGTGGAGACAGGAGCAGCATAGGCATCGGTGAGATTTAACCTAGAGCACACAGCAAAACTGCACCAGATGCTCTGAGCCAGCTTGTCTCCAGTTTACATGCACACGTTTGGCCTTTACATCTGTTACAAAATTAATCCTCAGCAAACGTGTCTTTGGAATAATTTGCTGCAGTTCATATCTACATAAGCTGTATCACACCATCTTAGCAAGTCTCAATTAAAAGCTGATTTGCTTTCATTAAAAGTCCTTACTTCATTCCTCTGATAATCAGTATTATCATTTGTGACCATTATTAATCACAGTCATATCAAACAGCCCATGGAGGAAGAAGGCACCACAGTGGCCTGAAAGTGGACTTACAATAAATTGTTTTCTCATATGGAAATCCTCAAGATGCATTTTGTGATGTTCTGACAAACAGACCAAAAACCCACCAAGTAAATTTAATGTCATCTAAAACAAAGTTTCCTTCAACCTTCCACCTCCCCCTCTCTCATCACCCTTACTCTTCCTATAAAGTCCTGATTCTGCTTTCAGTTATTTCTATCTGCTTCTGGTCCTGCAGCATCAACACTAAGGCAGTTATGAGCCCATTTCAGCCCAGAGACAGGTTGGTACATTTAGCAGTAGGCTCAGCTAGTCTGGGATAATATTTGCTGCCCTGTTGAAAAGCTGATTTCATTTGCAGGGTTTCTTTCCACATTCTGCAGATGTTGCCACTTCATCCCTCAGCCCCTTTACAGACTGCTGATAAATAGTTTAGAATTCTCACCACTAAAATCCCCCACTAATCCTAGCATTGATCCCAGTTTCTAATCCATGGCATAACTTTGCCTCTCACCTCATGTTTGTTTCCTGAGCAGCTACACAAGCTCTTATTGACACGGTGTGACACCAGTATTCATGTACCAGGAAAGTGCTCCAAGCATAAACAGCTTGGCATACACTGAGCTACAGCTGCCTCAACCCTAAGAGGTCTGGGACAATTTTACTCTGTTAATATACTGCACTTGCCTCTAATATCCCAGATTTTTCTACACCAAAAAAAAGTCTGCTGCACTAAGCTTAGTCAAGTGGGTTGGGGAAACTACCCTGCTCAGCTTGAGTGTTATACCTGTGCTCCACCATGACCTCACATACCAATATCTGCCTCAAATTCATGCTTTATTCATGTTTTCTGTGTTCTAGCACAGACATTGTGACTTTCAACTTAAGCCCAGCTGGATAAGTGGGAGCTGTTTTCCCTGTTCCAGTCTAGGTCAAATGTAGAACAGAAACATCACATCCTGAAGCCAGTGAGTCACCAAAGAACCTGTGAGACCTTGGTCCAGTTTTCACCAGGTTGCATGGGTCTAAGAGACATAACATCAATTCTGTCATGAGATATTTAGAAGCTGTTTCTGCCGTGCCCACAGCCATATTTCTGAATATAGATTTTTCCTTTCCAAGTTTAGAGATGGCGTCACCGTGGATCACACAGATATTACATGTGCAAACAGTGGGTAATGAATGCAGTTTAGAGCTGATCTGACAAAATCTTATACCCTATACTGAATTCTTCTCCATGAAGTAATTATTGCAGGTCAGATCTGAGATGAGAGCTTTTTTTTCATAAGTTCTTCTCTTTCCAGTATTGTTCAGCACCTGCCAAATCCAGCAGGAATCCTTCCACTGATGTCAATGGACTTTATCCAAAGTCCACAGTTACCATATTGGATGTATTTGCTGAAGATTAATTTTCATTGTATTTGAAAAAAATCAAATATTTAATTAACAATCATTTGGAGTAAGAAGCAAATGGCAATGCTCCCCAACAGAAACTACCCAAAGTACAAGTATATTATATTCATGATACGGTCCAGACCCATGGCTGGATTCCGCAACAGCAGTGCTAGCTTTACAGCTCTGCAGTATTTAATGATACAAAATGTTTTCAGACAGTTTGTCCAGGGCTGGGTTCAAATCTTGCAAAGTCAGGCACAAGCTCTGCTTACTATTCGGTGGGACACACTTTTCCTCCTCCTCCCCTGGCATAAGGACTCCCAAGGCAACCAGCACCAGCCCAAAAATGGAATAGGAAGAGAGCATTTGAGAGCTGCAGGAATTGTGGGTGAAGAGAGAAAGTCTGGCTGGAAAGATGCATCATGAGTGAAAGCAATCTTCAGAAACAGGAGAATATTGCTGCTGTCATGATCCTACCCTGCTAACATAGTCCCATGATCTTTTCCCCAAGTTATGGTCAGGCAAATGAGCTGCTCTGACATCCATAAAGAAAAGGCTGTGGCTCTGGCTCTTTTAGCAACAATCTGACATAAAGGCAATTCTCACCTACCCCCTTCAGGAAGTTTTAAATCTCCTTTATGCTTTGAGCGTTTCACAGTTAAAGAGGGACAGAATCTGGTCTATGGAACCTATTAACTCCCCCTCACTTTTCTTTTTTAAACCCTCAGCAATAGGGATATTTTAACAGCTCAGATAAAGTTAAGAAAGGAACAAAAACTCTGTTCAGTGTTGTGGAGAATGTCTGACTTCTGCTTCTAAAGTCTTTGAAGAAAAAAATGAGCGGAAACCATTTCTTTCTCCTTCCCCAAGGTGGGAAGTGCTCTGTTAGGTTTTCCTTCGTTGTTTTTTTTTATGAACTTCAAGTTCCAGTTGAATCCAAAACTAAAAGACAGAGGAAGAAATATGGAGCTGGAAGAGGCAATGTTACAAGAAGGATAAATAAATAAGATAAATTCTCCTTGCAAGCTTACCAGAAGGAAAGTCTATTCCAGAGCTTGGTTGCACAGGTCTAACACCACTTCCTGATACAAAGAGTTAACATCCTTTACAGGAAGCTTAACATATCTATCTAGTCAAATAGCAATGGACCCTATTAGATGTATTTACAGTAGCCTCAGCTTCTGACACTGAGTTAATAAGGAAATAATTTCTGTATTTTTGATATGTCTTCAGGCAACTTCTCTAGAAAGTAGTTGTTTCCACTCCTTTTTATGATACATAATCCCAGTCCTAGAGATGACTGTGAATTCTTTTGATTACCAGTTGAAAGTGTGCCTATGTTTTAGTGATTGGGAGGTGGCTTTAAGTCCTGGAAATATTTAGTGTGTATATAATGCTGTCCAACCAAGTTTCACCAGAGAGCCCCTGTGTAGTGTCCTGAGAGGATTTCTTCTACGGCTTTAAGATTTAGATGCTTTCAGCTATAACATACATCTTCACAGTGATGACTTAAAAGCAAGATTTTTCTACCCTTAAAGAAGCTTCATTCAGAGATTATTTTTTACTTCCCATCTGTTAAAGGTTGTCTGCCTATTGCATCCTATTAATTAGAAGACTAAAAAGACCTATCATATATGTTGATCCAAGTGTCTTTTCAAAGTCTTACTTTCAATTTATCTGCTCAAAGAGGAAGAGAATTCCCTTTGCCCTGTATGAAGCACACAGATCAGACTCTAAAGCAAAATATGAAGCTCCAAAGCTCAGCTTTTCTTCCATCCTAATTAGTTTGAGTGGTTACATGTCACCTGATGTTGAGTCTCAATATGGATTTTAGACCTTGATTAGAAAATATTCTAGTGTTGAAGTTAAGCAGAAACTGAGAAGAGTCAGAGAACTGACTGTGAAACACCTTTGAATATAAACTCCTTGGAGCAGAAACCATCTTCTGCTATAATAGCACACTGCTAGCCCAATGGGACTGAACTTTGTCAACTTCTAGATATTATGGTAATATATGCACTTCTTTAAAAGTCTGGAAATGTAGTTGACTAAACTTTGCAGAGCAAGAAGTCTCTGTTGCTGTGTGTTCAAACAGCATTCAGCACATTGGGGTCCCCTGTGTCCTACCCATACAAATGATACCAGACAAAGAGACTTCCCTAGAAATGCCAAAGCAGTGTCAGGAGTCTGCCACATGCCTCAGGCCATTGTAATTAAGTCAGACCAGGTTCTGCTTCCAGTGGCATGGGAGAGAGTTATGCATTGAATCATTTTTCACCTCCTTTAATTCCATAGCATGAGTAAACAGTTGTTGCAGGCTAAGGGCTCGGAGGGTCTTTTGAGTACAGGCTCAAACTCTCTAGATCTGTACATAGAAGCTTTGACTTGTATCCCTCCACCATCCCATTGCAAAATTATAGTAACAGCAACTGACCTCCCATGTAAAAAGGGCTGGAGGACCTCTCAGATCTGTCCCAGCCTTATTATTTAAGAAACTATTAGCTAGAGAGCAAAGACTTTAAGATGATGCTAAATGGAGATAAATGTTAGTACATTTAAAGACTGATGAAGATAAATCCAAGTTCTAGTTTCATAATTTGGGAATCTACTGGTGCATTGAAGGGTACACCTTCTCAGAAGTGGAAGGACATAGCCAAAAGTCATAGATGCCTTCCTTCTTTGCCTTTAATCCATTTTCAGACATTCGGAATTTAGTGTCTCCAGCTGCTGATACTGTAAAAATGTTGCTTGGCAACATGGTAACAGGGGAAAAAAAAAATCTTCAAAAACATTAGTTTTTGTCCTTAGAAATGTACTAGTTCAGCACATCCAACCTCCTACAGATCCATTTTTGAGGAAAAGAGGCACAATGATTTTCCTCCTAGTGAACTAGTTCCAGTAGTCTTTAAAGCAAAGCATTCAAAGCAGGGCAGGAGAAAGAGTGCCCTTGATGCTGAAGGTGTGGGACAGGCTCCTACATGGGAGGTGTAGGCAGTATGTGCCCAGCTCTGATCTCTTATCTAATACTGAGCATCCATCTGAGATGACACCTGTAGATGAGGCATTGTCTTAATTGCACATGAAGAAGTTCCATTTCTCTCCAAAGGGTTTTGCAATAATGTCCTGGGGGCAGCAATTTGGCCTGCCTCTTCTCCCCTCCCAATAATCAGATGCCCACATGCAGCCACTAGTGAGGACACAATCTGCTTGCAGAGGTGGCAAGACCCAGGCAGAGAAGCAGGCACAGGCAACTGGAGGCCTGGCAAACCCAGAGACTTTGCTTTCCAAAGTTTAAATCAAACTAGCTTGATGCTGGTCTATTGCAAAGTCACACAAGGAAGAAGCAACCCATTATTTACCACAATGAATACCCCCTGAAGTCAATATTCACAGAAAGTCTTATGCAAGGCCCATGAAGAATAGCTTTGAAGTTCACTGCTTTTCTCTCCCTCTCTTCTTGCACTGGAATTTCTCTGCTATTGCACTTTTGACCTCCACAGAGCTATTTCTGATTTATACTGCTGAATCATGGTTACATGGATTTATCACCTATAAGCCCAAACACAGCCTTACATACAGATAAAATGTTCTGTTTGTTCAAGGCAAAGAGTAAGTGATGCAAGTTCCTGCAAACATAGAATACAAGTACAATATTTTTAAAGCAAGATCCCAAAGGACATCTGTATTTATCTGGAAGTAAACACAGTTGGACATAGAGGGTTGTTACAATGGCAGAAGAAACTCTCCAGCATTGTATTGCTGTTGATATTAATACAGAGATAAATCTGGCTGGTAGGTCTCTGATAAGATCAGTGTCAAAAGGTCTGCCAAGTTTGAGTTGTACCTACTGAGTCCCACAGTTACCAAAACAGGGGGAAATACATTAGGAAGAACAGATTGTAAGAGTGGGATATTAGAGAGTAAATCCCATACAGTATCATCTATGCCTATAAAGAAGGAAAACACACTGAAGTTGTGTGCCCTTTTGCAATTAGAGTTGTGAAGAACAGCTCCCCTGAAATGAAAAGCCACTGGAAGGCAGCAAAGGATGTGGTCACATCAGTAGAGACTTGGGAAGTCTTTGAGCACTGTATAGGGAAAGAAACTCCTCCAAAAGATTGCTACTAGTCTGCTAACCCAAACTCCTGCTCCAATGCCAGTTTAATTAACATGCTTAACTGCTCAGAGATCTCCAAGTATATTCACTGGATTGGCAGCATTTCCTCACTGATAATTGTTACTTTGCAGTGAACGAGAAGGAGATGAATGAGTACAGTAGCCCCATCCTTTCTTGCTGAAGGAGAAGTCACACCAAGTAATTTGACTTTGACATACTGTCTTGTTTTCACAGGTTTGGTTTATATAAACATGTGTGAGCTACTGAAAGCTAACAAGCTGCATGGCAGCAAAACAAAGTCCTCCAGTGGCTGCTGATGGCACAGCAACTTGGCAGCACTTGGTGGTGCAGCCACCCAACACAGCAAAGCTCAGTTTACCTTCCAGAGCTCCACATAGCCAGTGTCACGCATCCTCCATGCTTAGTGTAGATCCTTATGTGTAAACACTCCCCAGAGGCTCCAATGAAACAGAAAAATCTCTCCAGCTGAACTGCTGCCCTGAAAACTTTGACCAGTGCTTTGACAGCAGGAGACAGAAATATGGTGCAATATTGCTGGTAGAGACAGAGCCCAAGGTTAAAGCAAACAAAACACATGATACTTAAGGGATGACAACATTTTTCCTAAAGAGCCCCATACTCCCAGAAGAGCTCCTGTTTATACTGAGGCTGGAGCAGCCAGAAGGGAGACTATCAGCAGCATAAAAAGGCACTGAATGTTTTGGGTCCCAAATGCCTTGAAGAGGCCTCCAGCTATGCCCAGGGACATGCTTGCAGTTCCTTTGACTGGGGAGATGGCAAGCTTGGACTTGAGGGCAGCCTTAGGGCTCCTCTGTAAGTACAGTCTAAATATAAACCTGCACCCATGAATTCATTGGAAGCTTCAATGCTGATTTCACCCTTAAATGTCAATGCAAGATTAAATGTTAGAGTCAGTACTGATAGCTTGTATCTCCTGGAGATACACACATGTCTAGAGGTATCCAATTCCTTCAGTTTAGTTGCAGCAAAACTAGCTTCTGTACCTACACAAGAGAGGCGAAAGAGAGCTAAAGGCAGCCAGAAAGCTGCTGAACCCCTTCTACATCACATCAGTGTAAGTGATATACACAATTTCCAGAGGAAGGAGGTATACCCTGTGCCCTGCCTGCTTGGGGGACATGTACCTGGAACACTCCTACCATGAGATTGCCTCAGCCCCATGCAAGTCCGATTGTTATATTTCACTAACAAATTGAATTGTGGCTCAACTAGAAGAACATTTTAAACAGATCCATCCTCTATATGGTCAGTATTTTTACTGAAAATATTGGTAAAAAAACTTGGGGTTTAATCCCAGCATGAAAGACAGTTCATATCATTTCAGTACAAAGCTGGAAAAGCTCTTACTCAAGTGGTATTTCCAGGACTTTTACTGTGAAACCCAAAAACACCTTGTATAAGTGTAGTGGTGCTTTTAGTCTAATTGACATTTCTAGATGGTCTTTTTCAGGTTCCTCTTCCATTCAGAGAGGAAGAAGTATAACTCTGGGCATTTAAGAGGTGACCAAACAAGGATAATCCACCAGTGCCTTCCCACCATCCCCCACGCCCAAGGGGAAGGTGTTTTCTCCCAGGCTGAAGCCTGAATCAAAGCAACACCCCAAAACAGGGAGGGGAACAGAATTCTAGAAAGTTTCCAATCACTATATAGTATTCATACCTATTTTTGCAATCTAACTCTTAACAAAACTTAGGGGTTCAGGGGCATTATTTGGAGAAAATAGTAACATACATGTAACTGAGGTCTGACTTGATCTGTACAATCTGTAATACCACAAAAATGTTGCATTATGACAAACTGAGGAAGTTTAAGATGAAATCATTGAGCAAAGTGGTCTGTACTTTAGAGCTCTACTGTTCAGTAGAGAAATAATTTCAAAATAAAATTCATCTCCAAAAAGCTCTTTATTCCCTGTATGAATTAGTTTATCAAATTGCTCAGTGTTTTACTCTTAAATAAGTATGTGAATAACAAATCATTCTCTTCAGCTGTTATTAGTCCTATTGAATGACAAATAATTCCTAATGTTTCTTATTCTTCTCAGAGCATAAATCTTGGCAGAGTCAAAGGAACACCAGCACAAAAGAAGAAAAGACTTCAGTGCTCCAGATGAGAAAACCCACCATGCAGAGGCACAGACTCAACATTATCCTACATGTGGATTTTGCAATTTACATAGAGACAAGAGACAAGTCTTCCCTTCTCCCCCAGTTACACCCAGGCAATACAACTGATGTCAAATTGTGGCTGCCTGTAACAGAGCAGAGTTTGCCTGTTAATGAACTAACAAGAACTCAGAAAACACTGTTTGCAACAAGTTAGGATTAACTCTGCAATGATACATTTTGCCAAAGTAACATCAACATTTCATAGGCAACTTTTGTTAGAAGCCAAATTGATAGGTTCCACTATTAAAAATTAAAACTTCCAACTGTAACACTGATTTCAGTCAGTCTTGCTCCCTTTTTACCCATTGCTCACTCCTGACAGATTTCCATCCTGCCTGCACACTGAAGGAATTATCATGCTGTGACCCAGATAAGGAAAGAATCCAGAAAAAGACACTATTTCCCCCCCTTAAAAACCAGATTCCCTTTTCTCATTCACAGTGCTGCTGCACAAGTGTTAGTCACACCTGAGCTCACAGAAGGGATTCCCAGCTGAGCACTGGTGTGGTAACACAGAACCATGCAAACTGCTACCGCCTTCGATGCCTTGACTAGTGAAACCACAGCCCAGTACTGGCTTTAGCCCCTGCAGGTGACCAGCTCCTGCCACGGTTACATTTTGTGCTTGTTTCATGCATGGCTTACACCGTACAAGTGGAGAGTAGATAGGCTGATGAAAAGAGTAAAAACCCTACCCAAAATTCTACTTTATTACGCTTCATTCTATTTTCAGTTTAACCCAAAAAATCCATTCTTAAAGGACTTACATTCATGCCTTTGGTGCAAGATGACTTCAAGAACTCCAGAATTACTTCAGTTAAGTCACCTACACAGTGTTAGAGAAACTTATAAATGCCACCTGCACACAGTAACATTCATATGCTCTTTTTGTTAGAAATCCTTGACTGCACAACACTTNGAGTAGATAGGCTGATGAAAAGAGTAAAAACCCTACCCAAAAATTCTACTTAATTATGCTTCATTCTATTTTCAGTTTCACCCACAAAATCCATTCCTACTAAAGGACTTACATTCATGCCTTTGGTGCAAGATGACTTCAAGAACTCCAGAATTACTTCAGTTAAGTCACCTACACAGTGTTAGAGAAACTTATAAATGCCACCTGCACACAGTAACATTCATATGCTCTTTTTGTTAGAAATCCTTGACTGCACAACACTTGTTTATTACTAGCTGCAATATTTTATTTTTAAAGGAACAGCTCACATTTCAAAACCTTGTCATTCAAAAAGTACAGGCAGCTGATAAACCAAGTTAGGCAGATATTTTGAAGTTGCAAAAGGTGATCACCACCTCATGATAGTCAGGGCATATTATACAAATAGAACTAAATATTTTGCTCAGGGAGAAAAAATGACTACCCTAAGTGCAGCTTGTTTTAAATCATAGGGCTGAAATTGATGGGACATTCTGACCATTAGTAGATGCTACCAAACAATTTATAACAGGATACTTTCAACACAAATGACTGCAACAATAGTGGTTTATGTTTAAAGGTTTGCATACTCTGAGCAGACAAAACACTCAGTGGTAACTAAACTATAGACTTAACACATACAATCCAATCATTAGTATATTCATTCTTCTGGGCTTGTCTGAATAAAAGAAGGATACTTCTGTACTGCCATCTGCTTTGCTTCTCGTTCTGTTATTGCTGTTCGATCATTGCACTAAGAAATACTCTAGGTGTAGCACAGAAGCCCCTATGCAATTTCAAGTATACATTTTGGAATAAAATACACAAGAAAAACATCCCATATTTTCAAACTATGTCCAGTGACCCTTACAGTGCACCTGCCTTCTCTGCAGAGGCAGCTGCATTACAGAACTGATTGCTGGAATGCTTCAGTTCCCATCCTTAGAAAAAAAAACAATTTTGCTCCTTTATTTTCATATGAAGTTAAACTATTCCATTTCAGAGTATGTTATAGCAACTTGAGGCATGACACTGGTGAGTTCTGGCTTATTACAGTTTGAGGGGCTGGGAAATCATCTTCAGCAATCTACTTTTTGCTGGGGCAGGACTCCACAGCAAGCAGGAAGGAAGAAGTAGAGAAAAAGAAAATCTTAGAAGTGGCCAGAATTGCAAAGTCATTTAAATGGTTCTCTGCTGAAAAGAATTTTGAACAGATCTATTTACTATCCATCATGCAGCACAAGTTTCCTTTAGGAAGCTCTACAGCATTTATTACAGCTACCAAGCACCCCAGCCTATGCCAAATCCAGCAGAGATCAGAGCTCCAGTCTCCACAGAAGGGTGTGCAAAGACACTCTGCCTAAATAATACTGAGAGAAGGAAAAATGCTTACAGGAGTTCTGAGAAAGCATTTATGCAAAGCAGGAATTGAGAAACCTTCTGTCTGCTAATGCTCTGGTGACAAGGCACAGATCATCGCTGCAGATAAAACTCTTGCCAGTTGCTGTTGACAGCTATCAGGCCAAGTTCAAATCGCCAGAGGGACTCTCAAAATGAACAATGCCATAGAGCTGAAACCTGGCAGAGAATCTCAGAGAACATTAGACTGTTTTGCGAATATCCTGCATCAAGTGACATGCCCCATCTTTCAAAGCAGGGAATCAAGGTCCAGAATGAAGGAAGCTCAGGAAGAAAACGAATAAAGCATCGACTTGTGACAACACACTGGACATGTAAATAACACAAAACACCCTACCAACCGTTCTGACTACCCTTCCCTGAAGTGTATCACCTCTTTCAGCCTCACCTGGGTCTTTACTACTGACTTTTGCCAGCTTAGTTGGTACCAGCTTGAGAAGTTACACAGAAGATTTTTTTGTAGTGAGTAGATACATAAGAGTACTCAAGGCTTTTGTGGCAGAACTCCATGTTGCTGGTGTCATTTCTTATTTTAATGAACTGCAATAAAGAGCAGCAACAGCCCTAAACTATATCCACATGACACAGGTAGATGACAGGCAGGCTTGAAATCTCTAGCAGCTCAGGAGCAGGTACAACTCAGAGCCACGTAGTGACATTACCATGCTGGTGCTCAGCAAGCTCCAGTAACAAGTATCAGCATCACCCTAACACAACATGGCTTTGAGCTTGTTGAGCCTGTCCCCTGAGCCAGCGTGAACCCCCAGCTGTACCAGGAGATTTTACAACACAGTCCTGCAGTATGACAACACCAAAGCCTTCAGTGAAAGTGTGACCCAGGCACAGTGTCCCAGGAGGGACTGTAGGTAAGACACTTAAAGCTCTCCATGGCCACTCTCCTCCCTCATTCATCAACAAGAATGGATGGACTCCTTTTCCAGGGCTGCAAGTTAGCATTAAAAAAATGTCCTTTTAAAGATGCACAAACAGCTTTAAAAACTTCAGTTTTGAAAATTTTTCCACCAGAATGACAAAAAGCACAGGCTTTAAGCCAAAGAACAAAGCTCTTACTATAAAACTTTAATAAAGAACAAAGAAAATCTATTTCTTCTCTCCAAGGTATCTACAGCATTACACAAAGGGATTTCAGCAGCTATTAGCTGACTGGTTGCATTATAGTTTGAGAGACTCATTACAGTGCTCTACAATTATTGCTAACTCATACTAAATTATTGGCTTCTCTAAAACTGAGAGATGTAAACAGCACTTAAGAGACAAAGACCTGCCAGTATTAAGCCAATACAAGACCAATAACTTCCCAGTCTATGAAACACCACGGTCAAATGCATGTCCATTCCCCAGCATCAGCCTTTCCAGATCACTTCATCTTTCATTCAAACAGCAGGATGAATCAGAGGTCTTGCAGGGGTGTGGCTGAAGGCTGTGATCTGACATTATACCATCCAAGGCAGCAATACTAGGGTAAAAATATTCCTCAATCCTGATGCCAATGCTTATTTACATCCCAAACTCTCCTGCTGCTCCTCTGGGTAATCTCACAGCCCAGCCAAGGAACAAAAACCATTATGGAGAAGGGAATGGGCAGCTGACCAGTGAAGCTGGTGAAAGGGAGGATGGAGGCTGGCACTGTTACCTACATGACATGAAAGCACAGCTGCCTTCAGAGCACATCATTGGGTTATTTTCACCTCTTTGGCTACAAGCTGCAGGCTACCTCCAAGGGAAGCCCAGAGCCCTAAGGAGAACAAGCCTGGTCACCTGCCTCTTTTCAGGGGCCTGCAGAGAGCAAGTTAAGACAAGTCACCTGCAGCTTTCCTGGTAGCAATGGAGTGAAATGCAGTTGAGGTTTTGGGCAACAGGAATTTGAAGCTTGTTTGATATAAGAGGCAATTAAGTCATTTTTTTCAGCAGAGACAGGAAAAAACACAGGATATCTCATGCCACACCACTGCTGGAGCCCAAATGATATGGAAAAAAACATCAAGTGCATACGACTGAAACAAAGCCATAGTAACAAATGACTGAGAACACCCTTTGCCACCCTGGGGCAACACAATGTTTTGGTTTTGTCAAAACCAATGTTCATAAGATAAAAACCATTCCTTCAAAACATCTCCAACCAGCTGCTCTGCCACACCACACCCCTCTCTGAGATTATGTACCTTTGCAAAAGTCATTTCCAGCAGCAAGAGGAGCTCACTGCTACCAGAGCAGCAGGTCCCTGCAAACCCCACTGTCTCCCAGCTCTACTAATTACCAACACCAGGTGCAAGTCATTAACACCATTCCAGCCACACAGCAGCTCAGAGCCTAGGTGCAAAGTATCCACAGATAGCCTTTACCACCTCCATTTATGCCACCAGACACCAAAGCAGCCTAGTTCTTATCTCCACATCTTAGCATCCCTCAGCTACCCCAGTCCTCTCCACCCAGCCCACAAAGATGCTTCACAAATACCCAAACCTCCTTTATTTGCAGAGAGCTGATGCACAGAGGGCATGTTTAAGCTTGTACCACCTCAGGATAACACACTAGATCAGACAGTCTTTCATTAATAACCCTCTTGTGTCTTACCTTACAGTTTCAGGAGGGACAAGGTCAGCCCTTCTTGAGACAGGGGTCAGCCTGCAGCAGAGATGTGCAGTGGGGTAGCACCCCACAGACAGGTCATCCATCAGAGCTAAGGCAGGCATGGCTCCCCTCTCCTGGAGCCTTATAAACCCTCCCCAGCACCTCCCACACCTCCCATCTCCCTTTCACCACCTGTGTTGGGTTGAAGGATAACAAGCATTTCACTTAACCCTTTATGTCAGGGCACACCTGCAGTGCTTTGCAGATGCTACCTCCCCACTGGAGAAGCAGCCTGCTCTGCCAGGCAGGATGTGGCAGCTTCTCGGCTTGCTGTCCTGCCCTATCACCTCAGGACAAGTTTCTTGATCTCTTTGTTGACTCAGTGGGCAAAGAAATCTTGGGCCCAGCAAGCTGGGCAGGTCAATAATACAGGCAGAAAACATAACACACCTGGAAAAAACAATGCCCATTTTTTAAGTGAAGTTACAAAGGGCACCAAAGCCATGGTAATGTTTGGTATCTCATCTTCGAGGACATCTTTTCAGGGCAGAGCTTTGTCCCCAGCACACAGTGAAGTAGTGGCTGTTAATCACAGTTTCCCTCTTCTGTAGCCCAGGAAGGAGGGTTAAATGCCAGCAAGACTTTATCTTTCACCAAGCAGCCATTTGGGGTCTCTGTGCAGGGTGTTAGCAACATGGTGATGAATAAGGGAGCGTTTCTCCTTGGCAAGCCTCTCCATCATGTTAAATGAAGGCTTGACAGGCTTTGCTGCGTGGAGCCTGCCCTGCATGTTGACTTCAGCAAGGAGGGGGCAGCAGCTCCACTTCCAGGGTCATGGTTTTATGTTGATAGTAACAAAAACAACAACACAAGGACTTAGAAAATGCAAATCAGAAAGGCACAGAGTAGGTACAGTCTTTATTGGAGAGATACACAAGCCCAATGGGTGGGAAGCGTGGTTTTTTGCTGACTCTCATTAGCGTTATTAAGGGAAAAAGTCAGGGTCTGATTCTCAATATAACTGAGCTTTGCTGTTGCTAATCTCCTTTCTTCTCACCATCTCATACCTTACAGGAAGCAGATCTTCTGGTGTATTTATTGTTTGAGTGTATTCGATACAAGTAACTACCCTCATTGCCTCGCTGTGTCTACTGTCCTCCAGGATAGGTGGGTACTAAGCAGGTTAGGCCATATTAACCAGGTTAGGGAGATGGTTGTACCCTTTGGAAGGTACAGAGTATGTAAGGGAAGGATGGCTTCTTGAGAAAGAAATAAAGACCAAAAAATGTGCACCCAGAAAGTGTCTGAATTGCTGGACTGAGAGCTTATTGCAGAAACCTGAGCTGCTCTCAGGGATCGTGGTGGGAAAGAGACATAGGTTTTTTTCTCTCTTCTTCTGATTTTTTTTTAATTAATGTAAGTTAATCCTTCCAGTTTGCAGTCTAATAAATGCTGGCTTTCACTTTTAAAAGCCTGTTTAGACTGTTGTGGTTTGACCCACCTAGGAGCAACAAATCCCATACAGCCACTTGCTCACTCACTCTCTCCCCTCCCATGGAACAGGGGGAGAGAATTAAAGGGGCAATGGGAGAAGAGACTTGTGGATTGAGATAAGAACAATTTAATAACTAAACTAGAATGAAATTGAAAATAGTAATGATTATAATAGTAATATATACAAATATACAAATGAGTGGAACACAGTGAAACTGTCCCTTCATTCTTCTTCCCCCCTTTCCCTCCTTACTGCTAGCAGAGTTAGTCAGCCAGCACATGCACAGTAAATATAGCTTGCTTCAACTTTGGGAAATAGTATTCCAGGTGCTATTGTATCGTCCCTTCAATCCAAGTGTTTCAGAAGTTCTTATCAAGCCCTGTTACCTTTGTTGCTGTTCTCCTAATATCCTCTAAAAACCAGTTAGGCAGCCCTGACTCACAGAAGTTGAGCTGGCAGTAAACTGATGGGATAATACAGTGCAACCTACCCATGAAGGGGTTTGGATAATATTTTGCTTTGCAAATAATGGTTAACACAAGACTTCTCCAGGCCATATGCAATGCAAGCTTTCAGTAGTCTTTTGTAGACCCATCCAAGGCTACCCCATGCTGTCCTGGCCCATATGGTTTCTAGTGTGCAGGGGTGCAGGTGATCCACTACCAGTCATGGCAAATACACCTTCCAGTAATACACCTTTTGTAGTCCCCAGCAGGCGAAGGGTTCTGCATGGAACTGAACATACAATTTGTCCTAAATGTAGAAATCACACCTACAGGAGGATAAATAGCTTTCAGTCAGGTAGACAGAAGCTAATTTAAGACTGTCAGTAAAATTGTATAGAGTGAAAAAATGAAAGGTTCTTGTTAAAGCAGCTATAAGATAACAGGGAAGAAAATTAAGTGTTATATTGCTCTAAGTTTTTTGTATAGATTATGTTGGTTCCAGGAAAAGTTAAGAAATTAGTCCACCTCACAGAGAAGAATATTACTATTTGTGAAGTAGTATTCCTGTTAGTAATATGTTTATATGTCATCAAATGCTGTGATCATTCCTTCCTTCTGAAAATATTTTGTTGACGTCTTAACTTTTCTAATCTCTTTCCTGAGGTTAGAATGGGTAAGACACAATGCTGGTGAGCTGTGTTATTCAGATATTCTTTTTAATATTCGTGACATAAAGCAGTTGAACTAGGAAACTGATTATTATTCTATGGGAACAGAGATGGTTTGGATAGCTAGATTGGTACCATTAGAAACAAAACAAAACCAAAGCAAAACAAAAAGTCTGTAGCAGCAAAACAAAGACAAGCTTATGCTCAGTCAGCTCCTGTGCATCGCCTTGGGGAAAATAGATGCTTCTGTTGATTTTGCATTTTTATTCCTCAGTTCAGGAGGAGCTATTTGGGAGGAAATTGTGGACGTTTTTACTCAGAGTAGGTTTCATTTTCAAACTGCTCTACCCACATGAGCTTTGCACACAAGGTCTCTCAGGGGCCCCTCTTGGTTCTTATGTGCTGGGGGGAGAGAGTTCAGCAAACAGCTCTTCAGGATGGTGTGGAGGAGGATGATCAGACAAAAAAAAAATTCTTAGGTTAGGAGGAGATTCCAAGCCTGGACACACTATTTCAGTTCATTGCTTGGCACTTCATTCATAGCCGTGAACTGAGGCTGGGGGCTTTGCATCTGATTCATATTTTCTCACATTCAGTCAAATTAATCCATTTTTGGACTTTACATTTGTGTTCTTTGTTTTTTCCACAGTCATGAAATTAAAAAAAAAAAGGCATTCCTATTTTTCATTGCTGCTGTCTGCTAGTCCTACAGAAATTGCTTGTCCAGCACCGTGGTTTTGTTCCTCTCTTTAAGACCTGCAGCACAGCTGGACAGCCACTGGAGAGCCAGGTTTGCCCAGCGCTGTTTTGTGCAGTGGATTTCCTGCCAAGAAAAAACCCAAACCTCCTGAACAACAACAAAAAAACCCCTCAAAGACCAGGTGGCTGGAGAAGACAGAAGGGCAGGTGAACTCAAAATTTGCAGCTGAGCAGTTTGAGAGGATTTGCCAGCTGCTGTGCACAGCCCCGGCAGGACCGGCCGCACCTGCACACACGGCTGGCGGGAAGCAGGAAACACCAGCCACAACGTAGAGCTGAAAAACCAGTCAGGGAATGAGAAAGGAGTGTGAGCAGATGGGAGAGCTGTGGCACTCCAGTGTCCCCAGCAAAGCCATCCCAGTTTGCAGCCTGCCACAGGGTGTGTGCTCCAGGCTGGCCATGGGTGTGCAGTTAGCTCAGGGCTGAGCCTCAGGAGATGGGGACAAGGACATCATAGGCTCTTGTAGATATATCCAGCTCCCAGGTGGCTCAGAGGGTCCGGAGCAAGCTCTGGATAAGACTGTGAAAGATCATTTAGATCTAAATTTTCTACTATGGCAGGAGTATGTGATTTAGAATATATAACCGAAAAGTGTGTAAAAACACGTGTGGGTTAAATCAACCAGTAAAGTCTCTGGCTGTACGTATCTCAGAGGACACCGGCTGCGAGAACAAATGAGCTCTCACAACTGGCCACACTCTGCAAACCCCCTTCTGCAAGTGCACATGCAGCAGTGTCCTGTTCCCTCTTTGTTTCCTTTCTTTGCGTGTTTCTACCTTTCAAATGTAACTTCACAGAAGCTGCATAGATGTTTAGGTTTTCTCTTCATCACAGCCTGGAGAAAAACTGGTGTTACATCAGAATTAATCTAGAGCGCTACGGTGAAGAGAGGCCTGAAATTTGCAGGTCTAATCAAAATATAGTTTTTTAAAGAACTTTGGATGCCATTTTTTCAGTTGTTATTTTGTAAACCTCCAGGCAATCACCGCTTGTTTGCAGTGTCAGAGAGGGTTAAAACTATTCCAGTAAAATAAGAAATCTCCAAAAATTTCTACCATGCCCTGAACTGATGTAAACAGTGATAAATACTAAAAAAAAATTTATTCCTTTCCCACCACTTTTCATTTTTCTGCACTTCTCATTTCGAGTGGCCCAAGGAAAAAAGTGGTGATGTTACCATTCCTTAAGGTGCTTTCAGCAAGGCTGTAATCAAAATCCTATGGCAAAGGCTGTGCCTAAAGTACATCCAACTTGGAAGATTTTAGCTGAATAGTGAGATTATTTTAAAGTGCTTATCCAAATGAATCTGGAAATTTTAGGTAGTTTTAACACATCCTTGAAGCCTCACATTACAATGACACAAACATGACACAGAGCATCCTGTTGCCATCTTCCTGCTTGATTGATGATTTTAAAAAGCGTCAAAGCTCTGTGAAAGGTTTTGAATGTTGATTTTTTTTTGTAGGAACCTTTTAGAGACAATTTAAAGTTTGTGGGGGAAAAAACCTTGAAAAAGCCTGTACATTGAGATGTTCCCTAAAATAAAATAACGGTCTTTTTTTCTCCCAACAACGGCCACAGTGAATGCAGCCTGCGAGGACTAGTGCTGTGAAGGTGGAGAATTGCTATTTTAGGTGTTCACATCGGAGCTAATCCCCGTCCTGCTGCAATCAGCAGCTCTGTTGAAGTTGATTGCCTCAAAAATTAAATTTAAGCCAAGGAACTCTGAGAACGTGTGTTCCATGTCTTAGCGGGGAGAAAAATGTCAAAGGGTGGGAGGACGAGGCGCGGGTGTTTTGCTTCGCAATAAACAATAGCTAAATGAGAGCATCTGTGGGCACTGCGGGATGAGGGACAATGTGGTGGCACAGGGCAAGGGGCTGCTGGATGTCACTGGGGCCCTGGAGGACTTCTGGGTCAGGTCTGTGCAGGTGGATGAGGGAGAGGAGAAGTCAGCATGGCTTAGTCCTCATTGCTTTCTTATTCCCTATCTCATTTTTTTGGTATTCATTTGGATCATTTCTATGTTCTTTTGTCCTCCATGCTAATTTGTTATTCTATTAGCTGTGGAGGTGGCTTCACAACACAATTAAGAAAGAGAAATCAACATTCCCAACCTGCTGGGTTGTGCTTGCTCTCTTAACTGTCTTTTGAAAATCTGTATTCAATTAATATAGAACATTAAGGTGCCATTTTGGAATGTTGTGAGACTGCTCTGTCTCAGATCTGCTGAACTCTTTATTGATCTTTTAAGTTTCCTTGCATTTGTGGTAAGTTTTTGAGGCTTTCTGTTTTGTATTTATGTCAAAACTAAATTAACTGTGAAAGGACAAAAAGAGAAAAAATCCCAGATTTTCTTTTTTTCACTGAAAAGTAACAGATAGTTACAAACTGCATTATTTTTATTTTTATCAGAATAAGAGAGGAAATCTCCTAGGCACAAATAACAATAGATTGACCTTTGAATATTTCTTTGTCCTATGGATTAATTTGTTCTGTTTAATTATGGGATTAGTGTTCTTTACTGGGACATTGCTATCTTTTTTTTTTTTTTTCTTTTCAGACATGTTCTACCTTTATGCTATGGAAATGACTGATTGAACTGATTCTGTCTGTACGAAATAAATGCTACTCCCACAGCCCAGGCATTATTTATGCTGGAAATACTTGTTGGAAAGTAGCAAAAAAAACCTTATTGAAACCAGGAGCTATACTGAACTATTTCAGACTATAAAACCAAGATTTTAAACTAATCCATGAGAATGCACTGACACAGGAGTTTATTTCCCCTTTTTCACAGCCAGAGAGTGGACAACCTTGCAGTACATAAAAATACCTTCTTTTGTGTCAGGGGAAGACTTTATAATAGTTCCTCCATTTGCTAGTGTCTGCAGGATTGGTGCCAAATTGCTTCTCCTCCTGCCCCTGGGACAGCTCAGGGTTCCCCACACCGACACACCACTGTGTCTCACATGGGGACCCAGAGGGAAATATTCTGTAAGAGCGATGTGACCCCAGGGACCAGCACTGCCAGCCAGGTGACGAGATTTGATCACTGCCATGCCGCTGCGAGGGCAAACATGCAACCTGAAAGACTCTTCACTCTTTCGTCAATCACTCCTGTGTTTTTAATAGCCACCCTCACAGCAGATTTCATAGGAAGTCAGGGCAGCAAGCCAACGCTATTAAGAATGTAAATAGAGCAGTGTTTCTTTTCTACTGCTTTCTAATTGCCTTTGCCCTCTGAGAAGACAGCTGATGTGAAGAGGGACCCATTGCTGTGAAACCAGCTAGGTCTATATCTAGGGTAATAAACCTTTTCAGAGACCTCATTTCATAACACGATGCAAAAAGAAGAGTTCATCCAAGAGTTAGGAGCTTAGCTAATAGTTGCACGTCCTAGAAATGATCATACCGAGTTACACTCTGCTCCCATGTAGGTTTTAATTAAGAGGAACAACATTAGAGGGAAAAATCTACATATTTACAGGTACAAGTCTATAGCAGAGAAAGATTCTGACCCCCAGTTCTGCTATTCAGCTGTGGAAACCAGGAGGGATCTTTGTGGCTTTACAGCAGGAAGTTTCCTCCTTCTGCCTGCTGAGTCCTACTGGAGTGGGACACAGGTGTCCGGAAAGATGTCCTCAGCTAATCCTCCTCCCGTTGCCTGCATGACCTGCTGAATAACAAAGCCAAATGAGAAGCCTTGTGCCTTGAATCCCAAGAAACAAATGACAACCCTGGATCTGCAAATCTTTATGTGCAGGAACAGTCGCTACCCCAAGGAAAAGGCTCTGAGCTCAGGTGTCCCTTATGTCCCTCTCTCTGCTCCGCCAAGGACACAGTGTAAAAGGAGTGAAATATCCAACTCAAGGAGGAGAAAAGTTTCCAATAAACAACTTCAGGGCTCCATAAATCCAAGCTTTTAAATAAATAAATATAGAAATATAGAACTGCTGCAATACACAGTTACCCTCTATAAAAATAAATAAACAGCCAGGGGCACGGGGGAGCCCCGCTTTCTGACATTCTGTCACTCCTCAGTGATACTTGCTCCTTCACCTTCAGACCTGCTTTTCCTCTTTGGCTCCTGCTTGACTCTCTCTACAAACAGTATTTGACATTTTGCATGACGGATGTACTATGAAAAAAACATTTCATTGTCCTAAAATATTCTGGAAAGTCTGTTCCAGTTCTTTTTGAATTCCTATGTACATGTAGTTGTATGGTAAGAAAAAGTTTCCTCTAGGTAGGTCTGAAGACTCTTAAAATTCATGAGCCTTTTTCTAAGGCAAGACTCAGGTGCACATCCTTGACTATTTCAATATTTTATGGCTTCCCCCGCTATGTTTTTTTGCTTCTGAGTTGCTGTTTGCACTTGAAATCACTGAATTGTCAGCCCGATACTGCTAAATGAGCTGTTCACCTGAATCAAAATTGTTGGCCATCTGGAATCCTGTTTGAAAAAAAGAGCCCAGGTTGGGTATACAAATAACAATCCTGACTCCCCACCCTGGCCTCCAATGAGGCAGAAAAAGATACACTGTCAGGGAGATGACTGGAAAGGTTGTTATCTGCATTAGTGATGGGCTGCGATTATCACGTCCTCCGAGCTGCCTTCCCTTTGCCGATTAGCAGATGCCTTTTCCTGGGAAAGCACCAGCCACCATCTTCATCCCTTTGAAGGCAGCTGCATCTCCCCGGGGGCAGAAGGACCAAGAGATGTTCAGCTGCTTTACCCCTCACTGGTAACACTCACCCGAGCAGAGGCATCAACAGTGCCTATAAGCCTGATGTTTGCATTGGCTATACGCTGCGCTCACTGGCATGTGGATTGCATAAAGCAGTTATCACTCAAGCAAGTCCTTTGCCGAATCCCTTCTCTGCTCCTGAAGCTCTTTGTAATAAACGTTCTTCCAAGGCCACTCTGAATTTGCTAAAGCAAAACCTTTTCATTAGAGAGCTGGGCTGAAGGCCTGAGATAATAATAATTGGAGGCTATTTACAGCAAGAAGATGAGAAGGAGTGGTATAGTCTTGTCATCTCCGGTATGTACTTCATTGCTTCTCACCAGAGCACAGCTGACAGGGAAAAAAATTATTATTTTCATGCAAGTGTATATTTTATGTTGCAGTGCAACTGGTGTATTCCTTTTTTCCACAGTGAAAATGATTCTTGATTTTCCCTTCCTTTAATACTCAAAACTGAAGGGGAAGGAGAACTGCTTGGGAAACTCAGGTTGAGATTTCTAGTCACAAGATACTACAACAACCTTAGTCTCTACCAGTTTGAAATTAAGGAGACCATCTTCTGGTTTCTTTTTGGTCACATAAAAAGCTATCCGAAGTGCAGACAGACAGACAAAAGAAAACAAAAAAAGATAAAGCTCAAAGAATTCCTGTACTCGTTGGTAAAGACACACTCCTGAAAGATGCTTCTTTCTCAGCATAAATCAACAAAATGTTTACACACACTTAAATGCTTGTGACATTAAGTCCTATGGTGGTTATTTCCTCCAGCATCACCTGTTGGGTATAATGAGTTAAGAAAGGATTTGTGTGAATACTGGAAATGGCCATCCATCACAGTGATTATATGGTTCTGAATAAGCACTTTAAATCCAGCTCTGGAGAACTACAGACAACAGCAAGGACAGCCCAGCGCATGAAGTGCAGAAATGGCCTCTTGTTTGTTCCCCCTCTGACTGATGTGAAATGTATCTCTCTGTATACGAGATGATGGGGCTGCACTTAAACCTGCACAGCTCTGAAAATCTGTGTGTCCAGAAAGTCCCTGGAGCCATTCTTAAAACATGTCAGAAGCATCTCCTTGTTAATCTGAAATTCTGTATCCATAAAAAAGTCACTGTCTCTTTCAGATAAACCAGCCTGAGCACTTTTGCTCACTGTTCTTGTTCCCTATTTATTTTTCAGGTAACAAGACCCAGCACAAAAATCCTTGCTTTAACAGAGCCTTCTGAGACAGCTGCTGAAACAGAGCTGAAATGTTTGGATTATATTTCTGGAGGTCTTTTTTCCTTGTTGCTGTAATTTTATGCACGTCCGTCTGTCCGTCCTCCCCCAATTCTCTCATTGTCTGTGCAATGCACTCCAACCAAGTGCCCTCTTGGCTGAGTCTACTGCCATAGGTTACGCGTCTGGAACAAAATTCAGTCTCCATCAGAAAAGTAATAGAAAAAGGGGGAGGCGGGAGTGTGAGACAAAGGCTCTGAATGCTGCTATGAATTTATTCCTTCTATATGTGCAAAGATTCAGGGTGTAACACATCCTCCTGACTGGTCTGGCAATGGAATAAAAAAGCATAAGGCATTCCCTCTCCCTTTGCTGGGTTAATTTTTGGGTCTGTTGTTTCACTTCATGATGATGGGAAAGGATGTTTGCTTGCATAACTGCTGCTCCCTATGCCTCCAAGCTGGATAGGCAAGGAGAAGGCAAGGTATGGAGTGGGTAAGGAACAGAGTTCCCACCTACACATCCACCGCTGCAGCAAAGCCAGTGCTCAGGGAGATGGGCTGTGCTGCAGGAAGGAGCTGGCAGCTGCTCGCTGTCAGCAGGGAGAGAGCAAGAACTGACTCAGAGTTATGCATCACCTCATGCTCGGAGGGAAGCACATGGTGGTCTAGGTCCAGGGAGAGCAATGCCACCCAGGTGTGCCATAGCACTCCCGGTTCACTGTTCTGAATTTTACCTTGCAAAATTTCACTGATAAAATTTAATTCTCCATTGTCCCTTAGGTACTACTATAAATGGAGAGGGGGACCTTGCCCCCTGTCTAAACCCTTGGAGTGATATCTCCCATCCTGTTGCACAAAATACAGGGGAATTTGCAGTGTTCAGGTCAGCCTCCATCTCCCTCTTCCAATTATTTCTCTGAAAGAGACAAATTTTGTTCCAGAGAAGTAACTTACAGCAGCAGTCAGTGCAAAGGACACTTGACTAAGTGTCAAGCATACTGCACAGAAAAGCTTCAGAATGCATTAATAAAAAAGAACTGCAGTGAGATATATTTTGCTCAGTGAAAAGAAACAATCTATGCATTGACTTTCGGGTGGGTTTGTGGCTTTGGTAAGGGGACTGCCTCTGATAATGCCCTCCTGATGCTACTTAGCTGTAAGAAAGCATTATAAGGCTGATCAGGACAAAGAGAAGGTGCAGCTTTTGTAGAGAAAACGGGAGCATCTCCTTTTCCCTTCAGCTATTCAATAGTCCATAATGGTGAGTGGATATCAAGGGCCAAGAAGTGAAAATATTGTCAATATGTTATGCTATTTTATCCAGGGACAGTTGGCAGTTTCCTTTATTTATTTTTTGTTTTGTTTTTGTGAGTGGGGAGGAAAATTCTGTCTTAAAGGAGAAAGGAAGGGTGTCTCTTTCTACATAATGTCTCTTGTCAAGCTATGCACTGGGGATATGGAGAGTTTCCCTAAGATAATTCACTTTCCTGTGACTATTCTGATTGGGTGGTGACAGTGTCATCCCAAATTTCCTTCCCTAAATGTCCAAATGGATATCCTAGTAACATGGAAATGAGGAGTGCACATCCTTCCTGTCTCAGATCCTCGGGTCTGAGGAGAGGGGGTGCTGCAGAGGTGTGTTTGCTGTTCCAGGTGCCTTGGGACAAGCAGTCTCAGCTGAGGTTGAGGTCATGTTGCATGTTTAACCCTTACCTCAACTTGGTGACCGTGAGTTACAGAGGTAGGTGCAGCATTTGTTCACACGGTTGTATGGGCAGGTTAAGTATAGGTGCAGGTTGTGATGTAACTTAGCTGCATCAGAAATCTTGGGGCAGAAAAGAAGCAGCCATTACACCCTTGCATTACGGTAACTCCATTTTTTGATATGGTGAACAGCAACAGCAACAGGAACACACCAGGCGTTAAAACTAGAATGCCACTGAGCTTGTCTCTGATTCTATGGAGAGCACTGGCAGCTGGGGACGCACGGGGCTTCTCTGCTCTGAAAGGAGTCAATATTCATAATTTCTTGGCCTGTGTATAACCGCCCTTTAGTGCTATCCCCTATGTGGCAGGGATCTGGGAAGCTCTGCTACATCCCTGTAGAGCATGCATTTTCTTTTCCCAATGCCATCTGCTAGACTGATTTGTTAAAAAGGAAAATCAAATCTCTAATCCAGTGCTACTGTGTGAATAGAATCCCGCTCAGGGCATTAGCTGTGTCTTGTCAAGGAGCACAATGTGCCATTAAAACAAAAAGATGCCTCCAGCTTTGGGACACAGGAGCAATGCAAACTGAATGCCACCCACTCGTGTATATGTGCTCTGAGCCAGGGGACAGGCCCAGGGGTGAGGATGGAACTGAAATGTCACCCTCTGGTGTGTGCCAGTATGGGAGAGGGTATAGTCACAAGAAAGTAATACTTCAAAACCTCCTTTGTTTAATTCCAAATCTTTTTTTCTTTTTTTTTTTTCTTTTTTAAGCACAAGTGGTAATCCAATAGCTCAGAAGAAAGAAATCCTAACCTGCCCCTGATGGTGAATCTCCTGTGCACCTCTTTGTGACAGGGCTGTGTGTGTTTGTGAGGATATATATGCGCTGTATCTCCACAACTAATCACCCCCCAAGTTCTGCCAATGCCTACAGCTAAGGCAAAACTGCATAAAATCAGAATTCCCAGCTGTCCTGGTATTTAAACATCTTCCAAAAGCCTGATCTCTCAGAGTCCAGTGAAACAATAAGATTCCCGATTGTGTTTCTTTCATGAATTTCCAGCACCAGTGACTTTAGACATGGAAAAAAAAATGATTTTGGGAACATTTGAGTGGGAAGAATTGGAATACTTGCACTGGGAAGAAGATGAATAATAACACAGTTTCCTCCGGTGACTTAAGGGTTCTCTCCTCTTTTCTTCTGAAAGAGCTTTGTTGGTCTTGCAGCTGCTGTATGGCAGATGTGGGTTTACTGGGGTAAGGCCCCCCCTTCCCCTCCCGAGCCTGTGTTAGCTGCGGTGGCTGCACAGCTTTTCCTTTAAATACATGTCTGCGTATACATCGTGCTTGATGCCCCCTGGTCTGCTGGCAGCCCTGTCTGCAGATGCAGTAATTAATCATCGGGTGACAGGGTGGCAGTGCCCCTCATTGACTTTGGGCTGATTAAGAAGGGCTCGCTTTCTCCCTGTCTGACAAAGAAAAGCAGCGAGCTGAGGAAATGCTGTTTCGGAACCGCAGCAAAATCCTGCATTTCCAATGACTCGAGTTTCCGATGTCCTTTTCCATACAGAAGTATCACTTTGCAAACCAGCAAGATGGGACTTGGGGAATGTGCAAACTCTGCTCTTCTGCAACTTTCCCATTCACCACCCTCTCGAGTCTGTCCTGGGCAGTGGCTGAGTAAGCAAACAACAAGCCCAAGGTGTTGTATGGCTACCAGACAGCAAGCCTTTGTGAAGCTTTGTGGATTTTTCTGGAGGAAGAGCTTTTGATGGTCTGGACCAGATTATTTGCAGCTCCCTGAGGTATTAAAAATGTAGTTGCCACTATTGAATTTTGGTAGTGGTAATCTAGTGCTGGAGGCGAAGAGGAACAGGAAACTCTTTTCCGTGGCATGAATTTAAAATCAGTTCCTGAACGCCTGAGTTTGGGCAGATCTCCCACCCAGCTAAATGAGAGATTTTTCTGGATAAGAATGTTGGCATTTGGCTATAAGCTGCTATTAAGAAGCAGAGTGGTTTTCCCTCATGAATATGCATGTGGCTATATTGAAATGTGTATACTATCAGCATACAACTTTGCAAATCCTTTATTTCAGTTTAAACTGGGGAAATGAGAGAGCTAGTCATTAGTTCACCTGCCATCACCCCCATTTACCCAGTGACTTACAGAAGTCATAGCTGTGTCAGCCTACCTGTGCCAGCTGCTATTATTCCTCTTCTATTTTGTATAAGAAAGAAGCATTTCTCATCCTAATGGTCACTTCCTTTCACCTGCTTGCATGGGAAATGGCTTTTTCATTTTCTGCTCTTTTAAAGATCTTGGTATAATTATTATTAATATATTATTATCATTATTATTACTCAAATGGGTGAAAAGAAAAGCAATTAGATTCCACTGAGAACGATTAGACACAATAATAGTGAAGCAACTAAATTACAGATTAAGTACGTGATGGAAAGCATCATTTTCTATCTACCCTCCCTTTAAGTACCTGTTGCAGAGGTGGCCTTTCAGAGGTCATTTGCTGGGCTGAGCGCTGTGTGACAGTCCTTGTGGGTGGAGGAGGGAGAGGCTGGAACCAGGCTGCCAGGAGTCAGGGATCGCTTCTGTACGTTCAGCTCTTTGTCAGGCTCAGCCTTTGTTTGTTGTTAAATCAAAGGGAAGTGTTGCCTGAGCTGAGGTTGGTACTCTACAGACCAGTGAGTGGAGAGAAAATAAAAAGCAAGAAAACTCCCATGGTGTGGCACATGGGGCTGTGCAATGGCATAAGCTCCTGTTGCCCGCATCAGAAGTTGGTGTCAGCCACATGGTCGCAGCAGTGGCAATCACAGATATATTCTGTTTCAGGCAACCACGTATAAAAATGTGGGTTCAAAGGTCTTCACCCCGTCAGTGATCATGGGAAGGACACATGCTAAGATTTGTGGGTTTTGGAGGACTTGCAAACAGTTGTATTTTTTTAGTTTTAACCTCTTGCCTGATTAATCTGTTTTAGCTTTTTCTTGAGCCTCAGTCTGTTTTCTCTTTGATTTGTTCCTTAAGTCTGATTTCATTTGGTGTCCTTAACTCTTGACCTAAGTTGTGGTGGTTTTTTAGAGGTGTATTTCTTTCTTATTTTTAACTTGGCTTTGCTAGTGTCAAAGGATTGCTCACAACCTAAGCTCAGCCTTGGTGAAAACAAAAGAGACTAACTACTGCTCATGCCCCAGGGTTTGCCAGACATTTACAAAAGCTTCACATTGTTAGCTTTCAGTCCTCTTAGTGTTTAAGAGGATTTCAGGATGTTCACTACAAAAAAAAAAAAAAAAGAAAAAAAAAAAGACATCAGGATGTCCATGGCCAGGATGCATCTTGAAGAGCAAACCCATTCTGTCAGTTCATAAGGACACCCTGCTAATTGTTGCCATTATGCTCTTTCCAGCTATATGGCAAGATAAAGACCAAATGCATTTCTCGAAAGGGAATTTCTAGCCATGCCTGTAGTGTTTGTGCAAACTGATAACTTTTGTTCAACATTGAATTTCAGGGTGTATAGGGAAGGTGTCACAGATGGGCAGAAACTGTCTGGCTGACTTCCCTGTGAAGCAGCTCATCTGCCTGATAGATAGCCTGCCCCATGGAGGGCTGAGACGTTGGGCTGATGAAGATGGAAACAAACTGCCTCTCCAGAAAGTAGCTGAGAATAGTTTCAAACTTGCTGCTTGATCTTTTTTTTTTTTTTTGGTTCCCTTAGCTCTTGTGCAATGAAAAATAATTTTTAGTATCCTTTATCTACTTTGCATAGGTGTCTCTCTGTCAAGTTCAGAGTTCCCAGGCTGTCCTCTTCCAGAACCTGTCTCCTACTCTCATTTTCCTCATCATATCTCAGGTTTTTTTCATCATCTGGAAATACTGTAACACAACACATATTTTGTATTCAAGATGTAGATTGCCAGAGATTTATAAAGCAGCAGAATGGTGTTTTGTTTTGCATTTTGTTCTTGATGTTCCTACCATTCAGCTTGTCGTTTTGATCACAGTAAAGCTGTCATCGTTGATGTTGGGCATAAAATTTTCCCCATCCTAATGCGTTCATTGCACTTGTTACAGTGGGGCTGGCTCAGGCAAGGGGTACAGCAAGGTGAGAGAAGGAACAGAAAACCACCCAGCGTTGCCACAACCCCAAAATTCCATGTGAAATTAATCCCCAAATGCTATTTTTCTAAAGATTATGGCCACACTTAATATTTATAAACAATGCTTGTTGGCTTCTTGCTTTGCAGGCTTTTACAGTTTGTCATATCACGTATTTCTATGTAATTATGAAACTCAGAAATTAAATGAAATAAAATGAAATGAATAGAAATAGGAAAGCTGAGATACCAAATAAAAACAGGAGCGTGGAAGATGAATCTTAGAGAAAAACAAACCAAAACAAAACCAAAGTAAACTCAGTAGATACAGCAAGATTTTTCTTGAAGTTCATAGGAGCAACATTGCAAATGACAGCTGTAATAACAAACACAGCTCATTATATTTACCTCTCTACTGGCGTTCATGGACACAGATTGGAGGAATGGTTCTGTGCAATACCGGCTGAAATCTTGATTTCTGTGCCACTGCTCAAGGAATGAAAAACAGAAGCAAGACTGAAGTCTGCTCAAACCAACAATCCAGCATTTCAAAGAATTTCATTCTTAATTGCATGAGTCTAAGAGGTTACTTTTAATAATCGAAACAGAGATTGTTCCAGGAGGATTAGAGGAAGTGTTTAGAAGATAGGAATTCTTTCATAAAACAAAAATGAAAAAATATTTCTTAGAAGTCAAGTGGTATTATAACATGCTACCACATTACTGCATGGGGAATAAAGACTGTGGCATGAAGGAAAAACTGAGCACTCTGTGATAGAAAAGATCTTAATCACCTCCTATTACAAAGAGGACAGAATCACTGCAGGATTTGTTAGTATTTGAAAATATTAAATGAAAATATGAAAGCTCAGTAATGCTTTACAAAGATATCTCTCTTCATAGTGGGGAATCTGAAAGCACTTAAGTAGGCAATGTTGCACCTTACATTTGTTATTCCTGTGGGCTGCCCTGATGCTGTGTCTTTTTCCTAGACATAGACTTGAGCCAGAAGGTGTCCAGCCCTGTATTCTGGGGCCAGATTTCCAAGTCTTGCTCTTGCATGACTAGCAACGGTGGCAGCTGGCATCCAGATAGGGTGTCAGAAAGCCATTGGGTTCATTGTCCTAAAGACAGGACCATGAGATGCTTATGAGTATCAAGTACTTGTGTTATCAAGTACTCATGATGTCTTGGTCAGAAAGGGTTTTCCAACCCATTCAGCTATGCATATTCAGGTCTCCGGGTCTTGGCCCTGTTAACAGCCATCCTTGGCATCTCAACAGTCCAGGAGGAGGTGGTTGTCCCGACACTTCCTGCCCAGAAAGCTCCTGGTGTGGTCCTTTTCCTTGCCCCTGTACAGGCACGCCTGCCTCTGTGAGGATGGACCCACTGCTGGCAGCTGCTCCCAGGCTCTGACACTCTGCCAAAGGCTTTTCTTTGGCCCATGCCCTTCTTTCTGGTAAGGGTCCCCCTTTCCCACTCTCCTGGCATCTCTGCACAAGGAGAAGTAAACATTCACACATCCTTAGAAACTGGACATCGATTTCTAAATGGCTTACTGTCCACCTCCATTTAAACTTCTTGATTAACTTAAACTGGTTGATCAGTTTTCCAAACTGGAGAACAAATGCACAGACTTAAAAAAAAAAAACAACAAAAACAACTAACCTAGAACAAAACTATCTTTGAACTTGAATAAATGAAAAGAGGACATATTTTTTTCTTCCTCTGCAAATCTTTCATTCTGGTAAGACAGGCTGCTCTTATTCCAAGTCTGCTTGAGCCCATGACATGCCAAGAAGACTTTGTCATCTTATTACAGCAGTTTTGAACTCAGAACGTTTCTTCCCTCATTTGGATATGAAGAGAACCACAAACCTTTGCACCTTCATAGCTCTGCAGGTGGCCATGGGACAGTGGGACATACTAGGCAGCAACTGGGAAGTTCTGCTCATTTGTTACTGAATCTCTGCATGCTTCCCCTAAGGTTCTTATTTCTTTGTAGAGAATTACCTTTCTCTTTGCTGCCCACAATTCCTTCTTCCTTCCCTCACCTCCTTGTGCCCCATCTCCTGCCTTTCCCCAGATTTACCTGATGCTGCAGTGGAAGTGGCACAAAGTCTGGGAACCTGTTCCCGAACCGGGTGTGTAATTCCCTCTGGATGGGGGATATTTCCAAAGGGAAGTTCATGCCTCCTCACAAGGCTTGCCTTTGCCTCAGGGGAATGCTCTGCTCAGTCCCAGAAGTTTGCTGTCGCTGTGTATCGGGTGATCTGGGACTCTCCCAGTAAATCTGCCACTCCAGATTCCCAGCTTGCTTGACAACCCCGTCATAGCACAGCAAAACCCAGGGTTTCAGGAGAGGGACTGCAAATCGTGGCTCTGCCAGCCTAACATCAGTCTTGGCAAGCTTCTCCAGGTCCCTTTGACCTCGACCCTCTGTTTGTCTTTGCAGGAATCCAAACTTCCTATATCCAGAGCAACTTATATCCTATATATAGGATGTCCAGTTATCCAGAACTTCTTATATCCTATGGCAACTCCTCATGTCTCCATCGACATGTATAGTCTGTTGTCAACATCTGAGAAAGGAAAAAGGAAACCCTCTGATTACACCCAAGAATGGCAGGAGCAAGGAGAACAAGCCAAAAGAGAGCACACGCACCTTCTCCTCCTACGTGCTGTTTCAAAAGCTTTTCCCGTAGAAGCTTCCTCTTTGTCCCTCAAATCTACTATTTGCTGTAACAAACCACTAGTTCAATTCTCAGCTGCTATGTCCAGGAGGAACTAAACATGTTACCTTATAATAGTAAAAGAAAAATTTTGCTGTATGTGGATCAAAATCCTCAGTACTTTCTTAGTTATTGTCTGGAGCAGAATCTATCATTTTCAAGTTTTCTGATTGGCTTCTATAGACAGTAGAACTGACCTTCAATTTCATCCTTCAGAGATACCTAAAAGAGATTCATGAGAGTATAAACTCAGGTAAATCTTTCTGCTTCCCATCCATCTTAAAAAGTGTTTTTAGCTGATATAAATTAGACCAGCTCCTCAAGCGAAATAACAAAATCTGGTAAAAGTACATTCTCCCCTCTGGCAGTGACATAACTCCAGTGAGGTTTTTTTCCCTAAAATGCAAATATAATTTAAAAAAGAAAAGCTTCTCCCCCACCCCCCCATTTATGTTTTTTTTTTTTTTAATGCAGCAAAAAATTGGAGGACTAAATCTAATCTCACAGTACTTTAGTGTTTTGCATCTTTATCTCATGTAATTGCTCAGATAGTGGGTTCTCAGTGACACTTGAGAAAATGTGACCTTTGAATTTTCTGTTGTGACTTTTTTAATCAGTCAGCTGGGGAAACCTTAAAGGAGAACTTATCTGAGCTTTTTTTTTTAGCAGGGCCCTCCTGCGGATTGGAAGTTATCAGCATCTTCCAAGTGATATGCCAGAGTTTTGAAAATGTTCTTTCTTAGGCAATTGCATGTGAACTTTTGGGGCTTCGCTGGTGAAAGGATGACTCATTTACCAGCATTTTACACGATAGCAGCAGTTCTGTTCTTAATCAGTTTTGAGCAAGGAGAGCCAGGGAAATTTTAAATACTGTGTTTTCATTATAGTGTTAGATTTTATTCATGAGATTCTCATTGACCTTTTAAGTAAGCTACACAGCTACCATGCCAGAATTTCCAGCAAACTGAGGAAGTTTTACTAAAACTTTCATAATGCTTTTTCCCCAAAAAAATCATTTTTGGCTTCAAGTGGGTTGGGAATTAACTGAGTGCTTTCTGTCCTGGCCTCTGCTCAAGCAAAGCCGTATTTAGGTAACATTTCCACTTCTGATTCCTATAATCTTCCTTCTCTTAGAGTCTGGGGCACAGACATGTTCCTCCATTTGACAGACAAATTGGGAAATGTGTCCGTTGTGTTTCTCTCGGGGAATGACCAGAGGCCTCTTGGCAGCTGGGCAGACTGTGTTTTTTGATGCAGTATGGATTTAGCAAATCTTTGGAGGTCTCCCCTTGCACATGGGATCCACACAAAGTGGTCTGATCCCCATTGCCCACATACTCTGTGTAAATGGGGTCTTAATCTCACATAAGACATCCCTGAGGGATTCTGGAAGGGTAGCTGCTTCTGACAACTGAGGAAAGAAAAAATAATTCTAGACCTAAGTATTCCAGACTGATTTTCTTTTTGGGCTGACCTTAACAAACTTTTTATTTTTTTCTTCCAATTAAAAGGATCAAGGTGGCAGTAAATGTCGTTGAAAGTGACAACTGATCTGATGATCAGGAGATGTCCTGCTAACACTAATTTGTGTCCTGCTAAGTTTGTGGGTACTGTGCCGAAGTCACAGATGAGATTAACAGCCACTCACTGGGAATTTGCTGGAAATATTCCAATTATAAAGGACAGAGGGAGTATGAAAGAATGCATTCCATTTAAAATCAAATTGTTACCTATGCCAGCTATATGGAATAGTCCCCCTTTAAAAAGAAAAAGCAAAACTTTACCTAGTTGCTTAAGATAACACCAGTATTAGTAGTGTCCAAGGAAGTTATACTCACAAAACATAGCATCATCTATCTAATGAATTCTATTTGTATAAAGAAAACTGGGAAATGCTGCCATGGTACCTGCTTTATGTGTGCATGTATATTGGCAATTCATGTAAGACAGCAGGGAGCACCTACTCTGTCCTTGTCTGTTACAGAAATTCTGCCTCATGATTTCATTTGATGCTCCCAAGTTCCTCTCACAGGGAAAGAGAGAATAATCATTCTTTATTCACCTTTTCCTGCCAGCCACTATTTTATATATCTCTATCACTTCTTCCTCCAGTCACTTCTTTTCAGAGTTGAAGACTTCTAGTCTATTTAATCTCACCTAGTACAGAAACCATCCCGTGTCTTTGATTGTCTTTCTTGCCCTTCTCAGTATCTTCACTAGTTTTTTTTCTATTTCATTTTGAGACACGGTGACCTGCAACGCATGCAGTATTCAATATGTGGGCAAATCTTGGGCTTACTCAGTGGCACAGAGCTGCTTTCCCCACTGCTCTTGGCTGTTTTAATGCCTTACATTCTATTTACCTTTTCAGACTGCTGCAGGGCAAGGAACAGATGTTTCTGCTCAGCAATCTGCAGCGACTCTGTGATCTCTTTGCAGAATGATAATAGCTAATTTAGAACTTATCATTGTATATGTGTATTTAGTGTTGTTTTCCCCATGTGCATTACTTTGCATTTATCAACACTGAATTTAATCTGCCAGTTTATTGCTCCCTCAGAACCCTAAGATCAGTTTTGGTTTCTACTACCCTGAATAATTTTATACTGTCAGCAAGACTCAAGATCATCCTTAGGGCTAATCTTATTTAATATTTTCATTAATATCTGCAAACAAAAAAAGTTTCAGTGTGCAAATTTAATTTGCTAATAGCACATAGCTGAGAAACCATCTTCATTGGGGAAGATGCTCAGCATATTACAGATTAAGAGCTAGATGACTTTGGGCAGTAGAATAATGGAAATGAAAATAAATGTAATAGCGTAAACTGCAAAGTCATTCTATTTGTTATGATGTATTAACACTGTAAAAATGTTATGCGCGTTTAAGAGTATATAACAGGAGTTCCTGCAGGGGTGCGAGAGTTCAGCAGAGGAAAAAAATGACCTGATACATTAATCAAACTGCAAGTGGACTCTAAGCCAGTGGTGTTATGCAGCTATAAAAAAACCAAGCCTAATCTTTGGAGACAGCAGAACATGTATACCCTGCAGAGGTAAAGAAAATCTGTATGATCGTGTGAGGTGCTGGATTGCTAGGTGTACTTCTGCTTGCTCGTGTTCAATGAAGATGCATTCAAGTTGGAGATGTGCAGGTCAGATAACTTGTAGACTGTGAAATTTGTCTACAAGAGGCATTTCAAAGAAGAAAAGTGATTTCCCTTTATAAATGAACTGAGAGAAAGAACTCTGCAAGTTAATGGTGCCACTGGCACAGGAGCAAAGAAGCATAAATTGATCATGAAGAGATTTAAACTGGAAATTAACTGAAGCTTTTTAACTCTCAAATGGGTGAGAAACAATTTTAGAATGGAGCTTGAGGTCTTGGTGAAGGAGTTAGACTCTATGATCACCCAGCCAGCTGGCCCAGCCTGCTGCTCAGAAACCATCTTCCCAGCAGCAGTAGATTCCTCTCCTTCGGCATCATGCCAGCAGTGTCTCATCCCCTCATCACTACTGGAGGATGATTCAAAAGGTGTCTCCTTGTGTTGTAAATGCCACTGACTCTAGCAAGCAGCAGAGGACGTGCCCTCCTCTGGAGGAAGCACTGGATAATGCTGCCGTGAGGCTCCTGGCCATGATGTCAAGAGCTGGCAACAAACCAAGCTCAGATGATTTTCAAGAATCTATTTCTCATTAGCATTTCTACATATGGATGAAAAATACTTAAACAGCAGCACTGAGTGCTGGAGTCCTCTCCCTATAAGACAATCCATGCAATAAACACAAATAGTTTCCTTAGTGGCGATCAGAAACTCTTGAACCGTTCACAGTGTGAGACCATTTCAAGCTCCATATATATTGTCAGGACTCAGTTTTTGACTATTCCCCCAAACAGTAGTAATCAGTTTATGCCAGTCATAGAACTAAGGAGTTTGTAGTGTGGATACATGAAAGCCAGGAAACAAAGAAGTCAAGTATTTTGTTTTCAAAGCATATATTCCTCTAACTCTTCACTGACAGTTGTTGTCTTGATTTTGAGAAGGATACTTAACATTACAAAGAACAAAATCTCCACAGCTTCTCTTGGTTTTTTTGTTGAGTTGTTTTGCTGGTTTAGTTTTCTTTTATTTTTTTTTTTATCATGGAGCTCATTTACTTACACTGACAAATTTCTTGTCTTTGCATGTGGCACTTCAGAAAAGCAGAGTAAATATAAAAGGAATACTAGTGTAATGACAAACTCCATGGAGAGCTCTGAAAAGAAAACACTCCAGGGAAAAAATTGCTTGGAAGAGTGGTGGCAATGCAGTGACCATAATATGTTCAAACAAAAGTGCATTGTGCATTTTTCTTTTATCTTTTGTTGGAGTGAGGGGCTCAGTGTGCTTTCTACCAGCTGACATGAAGAGGATAAAGGCTACTTGAAATCACACTTCTACTAAAAAAAATGTTTGGATCTTCTTTTCACCAATATGACCTTTGGGACAACTCTAGTCCAAATAGGCTAGACTGACCAGTATATTAGGAAGTATTAGAGGGGGTTTCTGTTTTATTTTTTCTCTCTTTGTTTCTATTTCACAGCATGGTGAGTGTAGGGCCTTCATCGGAACCTTCCAGCCCCAGGGCTTACTAAGATAACATCGCTTTCTTGTCTAGCTAGGCATGTAAACCATTCACGTGCTGGGCTCACGCGCTCTGCTGAGAGTACAGATAATAATAAATAGGTGCTGTTTCAATGGAATTTATGTACAACCTGAGGCAGAGATTAGAGTTGGGCTTTTTTTGTGCATTTAGTGTAAACCTTATTGAGAAACTTGCTGTCACACTTCATATTTCATTTATTTTCTTAACGGTTCATAAAAGATTACTAAATGAATAATAAATGTTTCAATTAAACACACAGATTGTTATCTAGGTCAATAAATTGCTTTCAAACTTTGTTCATGTCTGCTGGTGATGTAACAATTTTGGAACAAATGTTAAGTATGCTTTTAATACATATGACTGTTTATTAACTCTTTATCAACCATTTTCAGATAAATCACTGCAAACATAAAATGCGGTAAGAATTAATTCAGTTGGGAGTGCCTGATATTGGTAACATCATTCTGCACTACTGAATTCTCCAAGTAAACCAGAAAGAAAATGGCCATGGAGTATCTTAGACAAGTCGGAGAAAAATAGACATTTATATTAATCTAAAAAACTTTTATGGGGTTAAGGTAGGATATAGAACTTGTACCATTATCAGTGGAGAGGATAAGGATTGGACAGAGAACAATTCATCACTCCTATCTTACCAGAGGATTAATTTTCTTCTGTACTGAATATAAATTGCCCTGAAAAAAAATAATTTCAACAGAACTGGATATGAGCACCGTATCTGGCCAGAAAATTGGCTGACTGATTGGTAAACAATGGGTAACGATAGATTTTTGAAGCATCAAACTGTCAGATGTAGCTAAAAAAGATAGCAGAGGAATCTGTCTTAAGATTGTTCTTATTTAACATCACCTTTAGTGATCAGGAAGAAGGCATGAGAAGCATATTAGTTAAATAGGCAGATGGTGCTGCCTTGGAAGCCAATCAAACTTTAGAGACGAGAGAAATATTGCAAAAGATCTGTAGAAGTCGGAAAAAATGGATGAGGGACAAAAACAGAAACATTTTGAATTAGTGGAGATTAAAGTACTGAGGGGAAAATATCCCAAAGCACTGACAATGTAATGGGCATACTGATGGAGAAGGAGCAGTGACAGCAAGAAGAGACAGCTTCAAAACCGTGCAGCTCTTTGGAGCTAATGATGTTGAGGTATCTATGATCATGAAAAATGTAAGTAATATCCTCTGTCATGTACATTTTTCCTACAAAATGTCATTGCCATCATCATCTTCTAAGTGCATTTTCTACCTCTCAGCCCTAGATGAAGAGCTAAAGCTCTCTGCTGTATTTGCTGCCAAAATGGTCAGTCAAGGCCAACCTGAAGCTCCACTAATTAGCACTGCTAATTATAGGGTAGATTGGCACACTGCCAGCTCTACCCCTGTTATGAGTTACTTTTGGGTCAGAAGTTTGTGCATGCCCATGTGGGCTGCATCAGTCCTTGCGCTGTAGTGAGCACACAGCTCACCAGGGGTGTTGATGGATAAGCAAAGCACCCAATGACCCTTTCTGTGAGAGTAGAGATCTAAAATCCCAACAGCTGAAAGGGATGCTAATTAATTCACTCAATCACTTGCAGCTACAGCCACGGAAGTAGCTGATGGACATCCTGACAGCCTCTGCTCCTATCATTATTCTAATCACACCAGTCTGTTTATGTATATGAGCCACACATACTCTGCACAGCATATGTGCTTTCTTCTCAACTAGTCTGGATTAGGATGAGGGTCTTTATGAGGAATCACTGTGATGCAGCATTGCTCTTGCAGGCTCTTAATCTGGAGCAGTTTCCTGCCTGTGCCCGTGGCACTGCACCACTCTGAGTCCAGCAACACCTTCCACCGTGCTCCACCCTGGTAGAGTGTCCTCAACAGCTCCATTTTCCCCACAAAATATGAAGATTTGGGGAATGAACAAACATATACATTTGAATTAATATTTTGAAGCTGTAAAGAAGAGACATTTTAACTCAGCCGCATGATCTCTACAGTTAATAAGAGAAGAAGCTTAGCTAGCAAAGCTAGCAAAAGCGATGCGACAGTGGTACAACATTGTGAATGGAAAAATACCAAAGATTTCAGAAGTGCTGGGAAGCTTCTTGTGTTCCTTTAAACACATATATTGCCTGGATCCAAAATCTCTTCCTGCCTGAGAGTGAATACAGGGATTTTCGTATGAGGCAGCACTAAGCATCACAGTCCAATTCCCAGCCGAAAAATGTAAGTTCTAATGTTTCCCATTAATGGCATCTACCCAAGAAAACAATACAAGAGGCTTTTTTTCATGTGAAACCTCCCAATGGAGTGTCAATTGCATTTAGTTATGGAAAACACATACCAAATATAAATAAATACAAATCAAGTTCTTAATCAGGGAGTTGATATAGCAGTTTCCATCCCCTGCAATCAGCTCTGTAATTGCCTCACCTGGAGCTGAAATGTCATCTCTCCAGGGAGGAGGAGGACTGTTGTCTTTTCAAAAGATGATAATGCCTTTGATAGAATAGGTTTCAGAAAGTCATGGTGGATTTTTTGATTTTTCTTGCATGGCACATTAGAGAAATTTTAGTTAGGTAAGTGAATCCCTTGTAGCTGTCCTTGAACACAGGAAAAAAAAAAGTGATAAGTGAGTTGAGAGCCAACTACAAATGTTCTTTATTATCATGACAAGAGCAATGTCCTGTTCTGCTGCAAAACACTGAAACTACTGTCACCCTAACCCTGACGTCAAAGAGTAAACTGTGTATTGCTATAGATCTGTGGTTCTACCCACTAAAGACAAGAAGCCTCTTGGGAGAGACATTCAGTCGTGGCCTCAGCGGCAAGAATGTAATTTCTCTTATATTATCTCCCAGAGGGGAACTGAGTCCTGCTTATCTCACTTATGTGATAGTAACTATAAGAGGAAGCAAGGGTCTCCTGAGTCTTTTTTTTCTGTCAGCATCTATTATGAAGTTAATTTCATGAAGTATCTTTTAGGACTGGGTTTGTTAATTATAAAGAGTTCTTGGGCACCCCCTCACGTCTTGCAGGTTTCCTGCTTTGACAGGACAAAGCGATCACTTAAACTGTCAAAACACCTTCCTGGAGGAGATATACTTCCACCACCCAAACACCCTATGAATCCCTATTATACATCAAGTGTACTTACTGATGTATACTGCTAGGACATAGCATGCATGTCTTTGTAAATGGAAAGCCCAGAATATTTTCCATTATCCTTGATACATGCTTTCACAGTCGGAGTGAAATCCCACTGCCTGAATAGGTATTAATTTTAGTTTCACTGTTGTCATCAGTGTCCCATATATGACTCGTGTCACGCTGATCAGGACAGACAGAATTCTCAAGGAAGGTAGTGCAGAGATTTCCCCCAGCGACTCTGGCAAGAAAGCAATGAAGCACGGCAGGAGGAGAAGCTCTAGCATAAGGCAGGAACTCAAATATTTCCCAAATTGCACTACCCAGAGGAAATACCAAGTCCCCATGCACAGGAACATCCGTCATTTTATCTTGGCAGAATAAATAGGTTGTGTACCAGGACTCTGCTTCTGACAGCTCCTCCGTGTAGATAAAACCAATAATTGCTCTGATAACAGATTCACTAAAATGGAAAGGTGCATGCAGGGAAAAGCCATGCACATTTTTGAGATGTACAGCCCATTTAGTAACTTTCAAACTGTTTGCCTAAACGTAAATAGCATTCCTGATGTCAAATGCAGCTCACTAAACAATACGGTCATCCAGCATGGAAAATCAAGTTAAACAAACTCTCTACTTGGCAAGCTTTTGCTCGTAGGGTAGGTCAATATTTAATAGCAAAACTAATATTTTTAATTTTCCCTGGTGCCTCTTCCAATAAGAATGTACAAGTTATCTACCAGCAGATTACATACATACATATACACACTCTTAATTTCATACAGAAGGAGTGTGTCTATGTCTCTAGAAGGACACACCTGTGAATTCACATGCACGTCTGCACATGTGTAAAGGTTTAACTTATAATGTTAAAAACAAAAGAGCAAAATCAAACCCAAACAAACATCTCCCCAATGAATCAAACTGCTTTTAGTATAAGTTTGCACATGCTATACCTAGGTAAAAGAGACAATAAACAGTGACAAGCTTTAGATGAGCTCAGCTACTTGCAGGAGTACAGGTGGCAATGAAATTAAATATTTAAGTCATTTTAAAAATAATATTCCAAAACATTCTCTCTGAAGGTGTTTAGGGTGGCAGGAATAAGCAACCTGGATATGCACTCTGTCTCCTAACGAGGAATTCAGTGGGGCTACTTTATTTTGTTAAAGAAAACCTGGAAAAAACAACTCCAAGGTAGGAAGAAGTGACATTTACCTGCTCCTTATGCACCCAGGGTAGTGGCAGTGATGATGGGATATGTGGCCACAACCCCAAGCATGCAGGACTTGCACAGAAGCCGTCAGCTTCCACTGCCCTGGCTCATAGCCCGTGCAGCATGCACCAGCGGCTGCGTGAAGCTCCCAGAATTGATCTGTTTTCCTTCTTTGTGCTCTTTGTGACCTTCCATTTGAAGCTAGATTTTTGTTCACAATGTTCTATCATCAGATCATTCTCAGTCAGCAAAAGCAATACTTCTTTATTCAAGGATGAATTATAAGAGCTACATAACCTCAGTGAAGCAATGCGGGAAGCCTGGTTTATAGACGTGTCTCTTCTAGAATCTCCGATGTCTAACAAGATGTAAATGCCAAATTAAACTTTTCCTTACATTGTTGTTTCTTGTAGTTTGTTTGATGTCTGATAAGAGTTGAAACAGCAGCTTCTGTCTGCTAATAGCATCTTTTTACTGTCTCTGACAACCTACTTTCAAAAGACTTGTAAGAACTCAATATATTTAAGAAATTTCCCAGCTGTCAAACTTGCTTTAAGTTGGACAGCAAGATCAAAAGTCATTAAGGGAGGACAGGCAAAGAAATGAACAGGCATATGCATACATAGACAAACCACTGTGCAGGATGAAATTCATGGAGCCTTTGTTGAAACAAAAATCCTTTGGCAGGTTTCAGATTACTGTAGGTTTATCAGTCTGAATGAGGAATGAGGAATAAGGAACAGGAACAGATGAATGCTACATAAATAAATATCTTCTTGTCCTACATTTATGATGATCAAAGGAAAAAAAATTAATAAAGTGACATAGTTGTCATCAGATAATTTAATGATCATAGAATTGTCTCGGTAGGTAACAAGAAAATGTACAAAGATAAGGCACTAATTGAATCTAAATTCTTCTGACACTGTCAGATATCAGTTAAAGCTTGTAGAAGACTCCACCTCCTCTGTCGATCTTTTTGCTTACAGAATGGCTGTTCTTGATTTTGCTAGTAATGTCTTACAAGGAGGGGCTATTGGCTGATAGACGAATCACCAAAATGGATGAGAGAAATGTATTTTTTCCTGATTTTCTCTAAATTTGAGGGAAATGTAATCTCAAATAATCCATCAGCGTAACGGTGAAGATCATTAGCACATGCATATTTTTTTATTGTATTATAATGCATCAATCAGAAAAAGAGGGCACAGGTAAAGAAGAGGTCCTTTCTATAATTGGCACTACGTTGTACTCCTACATTGTATATGATTTTACAAGGTGGAAACAGCTCCTGTCTGGAAGTAAGAACATGATCCAGACCTTTACTTGCCTACAGAGAGGAGGCTATTGCTGATAATTGCTAATTGCAGCTCAGTAAGCCTAATGGATCGTCAATCATTCTGCTGCAAGATGGAAAAGTGCATTGTGCATTAATAAAGCAACTTAATTTTACCATTCTGCATTTGCCACACTGCTTGCTTTGATCTCCGCTAAATTGGATCATTACCTTGTTAAACTGAAACCAGCTAATTTTCCCAATTGTCTTTTATGAACAGAAAGAAATCATCCCGCTGCCATGGAGAACTATGAACATGACAAACATGAAAAATTAAAATCCAGCTTTTCTTAATGCCCTTGTGCCCTGCTGTTTGTGAATGCGTACCATAATGACTGATTAATGACATGCCAAAGACAAACGACCAGAACAATCAGCCTGACAAATACCTCTCGAGGAGGCAAACTGGTGAGAGACGGGAATATGCTTTTCTTCTCAGATCCTCTCTTTTACTGGAAGGAGTGTGTAACCCAGCGTTGTCGTGAGAGGGGGATTCAAGAACAGGATTATGCCATTGTTGGACCAGGGGATGGTGTGTGCTAGAAGCCCGTTGGAATACCTTGCATCAGGCAGGCTTCTTCATAGCAGGGACCTGGAGAAGATCGGATATCTTGCTGAATACCCCCTGGTCCTTCATCCTTGGAGGGCTGGGGCTTCCATGACCTGAGTTTTGAACAGAAGCAATATGGGAGAAACTCTTATTCCAGGAAAATAAATGGGATCTAGTAGGATCTCCAGTTATAAAAGTTCCTAGCTACAATTTAAAACCAAGACACAAATGATGTGAGAGAGGATCAGGCAGAGGCCATCTTCTCTAATGTAAGCAGTGAAAAGGAAATCAATTTCCCTGCCTCTGCCCACAGGGCCTGAGCTCTCACCTCTTAAGAGCTTGGCTGAGTCTTCACTCTGGGGGAAAGCAGGACTTGTTGTACTGTATTTACTCACACCCATGTTGAGCCAACCGTTTAGCAGCACCATGCCTCATTGCCTGGATATGTCCTTCCTTCTGAATAATAAGCCTCGGTTGGAAAAAAAATGGGCTTGTGTGATTTATTTCAGATTACTGCCGCTTGTTGGACAGCAGCTTGCTGACTAGTGTTCCCCAGAGTTTGAGGCAGCTCGGAATTTGTCTCCAGCGCCATACCGGCTGGCCGGGAAACGTTAGATGCTCCACTAAGTATGACAGGAGCTCTCAGCAGGGCTGCTGGGGAGAGGCTGGGCGGTCGACAGTAGAACCACTGTGCTGCCTTCAGAGGCTTTGCAAACAGCAAGGGAGAACAGCACAAGTCTTCTGCTCACTGCCTGGAACAGACTGATTCACCAATTTCTCCAGGCTTGCACTTCACCTTCATAGCCACTGCTGTGAACATAAAATCTCCAGGACGATCCAGAGTGTCCCTTGCGGGTCGTGGGAACCCCAGTGATCAGTCATCGTGGAGGGGGCTTAGGTCTGTCTCCCAGAGACAGAGCAGGTACATCCCAGTTACCCAATTTTAGAGGGGTGTTTTTACTCGGAGAACCAAGCTGTTGGTGTACCAGATCATGTGCCACTCTAGAGACTCCGGAAAGATGCTTTTACCTCTGTAACCCTGACAAGTCTTTAACAGGCCTGAAGACATCCCTTTACCAGGGTATTCCAGATTTCTGTAACCATCCACACCTCGCAGCCATTACCTCAGGGTGCAGAAATGTGTGCAGCACAGAGGCTGGGGCATCATGTCCAGCAACACTTCACCAGGGCACAGCCAGGGCAGAGATTCTGCCCAAGGTATATGGACAAAAACTTGCTGGGGACAGTAAATCTGGACAACTGAGCATTCTGGCCCTAGCTGTAAACACAGATGAATGCAGAATATCTACTATACCCTTAGTATGCAGGTCCACAGAAGCTTAAGCAAAGACTGGATGCACTGTTTGACTCTTGTGTCCCTGCAGTCTGATGCCACATCTCTGTCTGAAGGGTTGTCAACTCTTAATTTTGTGCTTTCGCCTGCAAGGAATCAGATTTTGGTTAGAGATAGAGCTAGACTTGCAGAGATCCCAAGAGCTGTGACCTCTAGCTATTTTTATTCTCTCTGGGTAAAAAAGCCTTTCCAAGTGGCTGTTTCCATCCCCTGAGGGTAAGGAACCTATGCAGGAGGCAAACTGAGCTCTCAGCAGGATTTACATCCAGGAATGCCCTGTGCCTTTTGCCTTTTCCATTCCCTTCCTATGTTGAGATGCATAATGACATCTCCACTTCATTTTCAATTGGCCACAGGCCATCTGCGTGTCTGTCAAATATGACCAAGACAAATTGAGGATAAATCAGTGGAGCCAAGGAAATATCTGGCCTTCCAGATTCCTCCACTCTCTGCCTCCTGCGAGGTGCCGATGTTGGACCTCACTGGTCCTTGCTGCTGGGACTTCTCCAACCATTTTCCAAGAGCTCTAGGACATCCATTTTGGTTTATTCCTTGCAGTATCTGTGGTAGGATTAAGTCAGAGTCCCTGACATTGTCTTTGGTAGCCCTGCTTTATAGGAGTCATCTAAGAATCAACAGCAAAGCAAAGCCTTATTCTCTGCTCAGGCATGCTCGTGCAACTCACAGTGCACTCGAAGGCAGTGACACAGGTTATTCAAAGCAGAGCCAGGTG
This sequence comes from Syrrhaptes paradoxus, assembly GCA_013400615.1. Lineage (NCBI taxonomy): Eukaryota > Metazoa > Chordata > Aves > Pterocliformes > Pteroclidae > Syrrhaptes > Syrrhaptes paradoxus. The sequence goes on from VZTO01013379.1 coordinate 45,973, forward strand.
CCTAATTTTTGTACACAGATCCATTCTGTTGCTGGGCAGAGAGACTGCTGCCTCTGTTTTGGTTCAGTGCATTCAAAGCATATCCTTCCGAGAGGACTCTAAGTGGGTTCTGTGTATTTACTTCAGATTCAATAAAAGTAACTTAAGGAGCTATCTCCATTGCCTTGTGATACACAAGGTAATAAACAGCTGAAACAATTGATTAAATGCCATAGCAAAGCCATTTATAGAACGCACACCACAAAGCAGCAGAGACACGTCCTGTGACCAAACAGGCTCTACAAGTGTCTTCTTTTCAAGCTTTCTCCAAACACAAGAGGACAGTCAGGTGAAAGAAATGCCCTTCTCTGCTCAGAGGGAAGGCTTTGGAAGCTGACTCTGCTGGAAAGCAATCAGAGGGACACCGCAGGCCTTTTCAGAAGAATAAAGAGAAAGGAGCTTCCTCCTGGGAGGCTTTTGAGCTTTGTAAAGCTACTTCTGAATCTCATCACAGTGGGAGCCTGGCCTAAATGTCCCAGAAAAGCCTTCAGGACAGGGGGAGGAGCACAGATCTGCCAGCTGGATTGTCACTCTGGATATTCTTCTCTTTGAGGACAAATCTACAAGCATGTGGAAAAATGATAGTTCTCTGGTTTTGTTCTTAACCTTTTATTCCTGCTATGCCACTGAAACCCCATGAGGAGTTCAAAGGGCAAAGTCCTGCAGCAAAGGGTGACTTCAGCCAATACAGGGCTCCAAGGGCAGTTTGGAGATAAGACCTTAAATTAACCATTTAAAAAACTGAATTTGCCTTTTCTGGATTCAAAGAACTCATCCAGCTCCCACATCCTAAACTTCCCTACCTTCTTTTCATATTAACCCAGTCCAAGGACACTTCAATTATCACAACTTGGATTTCGTGTTTGTAGAAAAATCAGAATTTCTACGGGCCATAGCAGCGAGAACACACAGCTCCGTGGCTGTTACCACCTCCCTTTTCTAAGAGCATGAAAAGAGATGACTACAGCCCCCTCAGACTCATTAATCTCCACTTTTTTATTCTGCCTGAGTTCAGGCAACATGTTCTTCTTCCCTGCTTTAGCAGTTCAACATTGCATAATAATTCCCTTTGCCCATCGCTGTGGATACAGGGAAGCATTCCAGCTTCAGGGGAACGTGGAGCGTATCGGCTGCTCTGAGACACGGCTAAGAAACAAAGATATTGAGTTCTGTTTTTATTAGCAGTGGAGTGGGTGAGCTTGTGGGTGGATAAGAGATTGGGTATAAATGATGGAAAAAGCTGAAAACAAACTAGTTTTGACTGCTTCTCAGAGCTTCCTGATCTGAAAGGTCGAAGGTTGAAAATCGTTTTGTGGCAGGTTAGAAACACCAAGATTGTTTCCCTCTGCCAACAGTTTGTTCTATTTATTAAAATTATTCTTCATCTGCTGAGTGACCTGCCCAAAACCAACATGCATCCTTTAGCTGCAATAGTATTAGCCTGGCAGGCAAAACAGAGTCAAAAAGACTCATTGTGATTTAGGGAAACAAGATTTATAATTTTTTTTTTTTTTAGCTTGTAAAGTTTTATTTTGGAGAGAAAGGATCAAAATAGCAAACTAAAAAAAACCCCAAAACCTAACCCACCGTGGTTTTGGTATTTCCTCTTTTAGTCCCTCTTATTTGATTATACAAAAAAAAAGAAGGATGCAGACTTAAGGTGGAAGACAGGGAGAATCTCATACCTCCACATGTCCCTAAAAATGCTAATAAAAATGTTAGACAAATGAAAGCATATTCCTTTTTTCTAAAACTGTGAAACAACCCCCCACCCTGAGTTACTCTTTGAAGAGCAGGTGGAATTCTGCTCTTTTCAGGTTCATCCTTTTTTCTTCTCTTATTTTTTTGCCTTACATGCTTGCTTTCTTCTTTGTGGCTCTTTTGAGTTCAGTGTCTGTAGGATCATCCCAAGCTTCTAGCATGCTGGCTCACCCTGCCTCTGTGGACCTTCTTGTTGGAGGCCCAGAAGGCCAACCAGCTCCTGGGCTGCATCAAGAGAAGCGTGGCCAGCAGGTCGAGGGAGGTGATTCTGTCCCTCTACTCTGCTCTCCTGAGACCCCACCTGGATTACTTTGTCCAGGTCTGGGCCCTCCAAAGCAAGAAGGATGTGGAGCTGTTGGAGCGGGTTCAGAGGAGGGCCAAAAAGATGGTCAGAGGGACACCTTCCCTATGAGGATAGGCTGAGAAAGTTGGGGTTGTTCAGCCTGGAGAAGAGGAGGCTCCGGGGGGGACCTTATAGTGGCCTTTCAGTGCTGAAAGGGGGCTACAGGAGAGATGGAGAGGGACTTTTTTACAAGGGCGTGTAGCAACAGTATGAGGGGTAATGGGTTTAAACTGGAGGAGATTTAGATCAGATATTAGAAAAAAAATTCTTTACTGGGAGGGTGATGAGGCAGTGGCCCAGGTTGCCCAGAGAAGCTGTGGATGCCCCATCCCTGGAGGGGTTCAAGGTCAGGCTGGATGAGGCTTTGAGCAACCTGGGCTAGTGGGAGGGGTCCCTGCCCATGGCAGGGGGTGGAACTAGATGATCTCTAAGGTCCCTTCCAACCCAAACCATTCTGTGATTCTACGATTATTCAGCGGTGCTTTGCTTAAGGTGCTAAAGCTCAGAGTATTAGACAACTTGCTATATAAGATCCAAAGAGTAGACATATGACTCCCCCTTGTGAGTTATGGTCTGGAAAAAAGCCTAGCATTTGTGTAGGTCAGACCCTTCCTTTCAGGAGAAGCACTAAAGGATGCAAGCAATGTTTTGTTTGCATTTTGTGATCTAATCAGAATTCTATCCATTAACAGATAAAAGGCCTATTCAGTAATGTATTTATTGGGTTATTCTGAAGTAAAAAGAACAGAATGAATCATCTCATGAACTTAAAGTCCAAAAGGCAGAGAAATGTCACTTTCAGCATTAGGACCAAAACCACAAAGAAGAGAAAATGAAGTTAGCCCTGGGGGACGTTTCCTCCTCCCAGCCTGGCTCTGCTGGCAGGCAGCTACGGCGAGCACAGCGTTGTTCAGGGAACACCATGTGCCAGTCACACTTTCTCACAGCAGGTTCAACGCCACTGTCCCTCCAATGGTTTTAAGGCACTTCAGTTCCACTTTAGTTCAAAAGAGTACACACTCCCCATGAGACACCGTAGCTCAAGGTCACCTCGCTGTGATCTTAGAATACTCAGATGTGTTAAATTTTCTTTAGTCTTGCTGGTCCAATGAATTCGGATTTCTCCTTTGCACAATAGTTCAACTTCACCAGCAGAGAGACCAAGTGTCTGCCTGCCTGCCTGCATGCCCATCAGCTTTCCCCAGCCTGGAAAAAGTCTGGGACACTTCCTGGAGCACTGGAAGGCACTAGATGAGAGGAAACAGGCAATTTAACCCAGATTTCCTGCTTCCTGAATGAATACACTGACTCTTGGGTTACAATTTTTGCACAACAGTCACATCTACTCTGTGAAGAGCAGGTCACAACCCAGGACACGTCAGCTCCAGAGAACGTCAGAATTCAATGTGTCTCCTCTCGGTCCCTTCCACAAAACGCCCCCACCCAGCCCTACTAGCTCTTCAAGGTCCTCACTCTCTCCAGACCCTACATCAAGAGTACAGGCTTGCACAGGAGTGAGACGTTTTCCATGGAGGCACTGAAATTGCTCTAGACCTTGGGGACCTTGGTGCCAGCTGCTCAGGTGGGCTGTGGGAGGATGTCTACAACCCAAGACAGATAGACACAGGTCATCTGCAAGAGCATTTGGAAGTGTTGTGTCAGGTGCAGCCCAATGGTGAATTGAACAAGCGGGATTTGGATGAACATAATGAGATTCTTGACAGGTAATTTTTGTTCTGTGTTGTGCTATTTCTGCAGCAGCAACTGTCACTGTGAAAACTACCAAGTTTGTTACCATGACATTTGTAATAATTACATCCCACTCTCTGCAGTGAAATGGGGCAGAAATATCGATTGAAATTCTCAGCTTTCATGGGGCTTGAGCCAGTGACAACTCATTTTTAATTTTCAGAGCTTTGGGAGGGAAAAATGCATAAATACCTCAAGTCTCCTTTGTCTTAGCCTCAACTGAGATTCAGCAAAAAAGAGGCCTGGCACAGACAGAGCGAAGAAGGATTAGGCCTAATTTAGCTACATAGAGAACAACTCATTTGTTAACAGCTGCAACATTCTAGCTCACCAGCAGGCAAATGTACAGCCCCACTGATTTTCCAGCTCCACATGGAACAAGTTTCCATGATAAGAAATGTGGAAGCACAAAGGTGCCATGCCAAGCTTTGGCATTCATTAACCATTGTTAAAACCCAAGATTTGCTCTTCACAACTGCACAATTTCTGGTTCCCTCCCTCCCCAAGGTCGCATTAGCATCTGCGATAATATAATTGCTCTGCAGACATTCCTTGGCAATGGGTAGGCGATTCTAAGGGAATTACAAATACAGTACAAATATGCCCTTAATAAAATGAGTTCAGATAATGGGATCTGAGGTCTCCTTCTCTATGCCTCTTCATTTCTAGGGCAGTTCTCTTCATTTCCAAGATTGCCCAATTGCCTCTCTGTCCTTACAGACTTAAGTAGAGCTAATTGCGTGGGTGAGAAGAGGATTTGTACCTAAATACTTGAGAGACATAGGCTCATACTATGCCTTTAATTATAGAAGTCATTAAGACTGTAAAAATATAGCCCAGAAGATAATTTGGCCCTGTCGGTCCTTTTAATACCGTTAGTCTATAACCCCAAAGCATTCACAGCATATTCTAATTTTGGTACAAAAGCATTAATAGTAAAAATATCAAAGAATTATTATGGCTTTATAAATACACAGACAACTCGAGATCCCTAGAATTTAAGATACTGCCTTGTACTGTTATTACATATTCCCACAGCTGAACCTAGTTTAACCCACACTTAATTTTCTCTGCGCTGTCCTGAGCTGTTATCTCACTGCATTGCAAATTCCTGGTGGACACAGATAACCTCTGCTCTCCATGGCCAACAGACACGGTCACTCTTGCAAATGTAAATCTGCTGCCACCATAATGGTAGAGAATTGCTGGGCTGCTGACAGAAAATGTGTCTTCCACAGTGCTGCAGCACACGTGTCACGGCAACCTCTGCTGACTATTTGGTAGATTTAGGGGTGATTGTGTGCCTGACATGGAGCGTCCAAAAGGGCAGAGAAGCTGATACAGGCACTGGGCAGCAGGGGGTGAGAGCTGGAGGAAGGGAATAGTTTGAGGTCAAGCAATGGTGCACAGCAAGTGTAAATCTTAGAAACCACACATGCATGGATGTGTGCCAGGATTGTGTAAGCCTTTACTCTACTATACTTGCAACTCAGAGTGACAAGTAATCTTACATAAGTTTCTTGCTGTCATGCTATAGTTAGACTTGGAATGTGGTTAACAGCTTCTGTTAATACCAGATGCCCTACTATTGTCAGGCTCCAATAAAACTGTGGTGATATTTCCTGTTGATTATCAACAGCAAAACTGCTGAGATAAGGGGTCTTCCTTGCTGGAGGACAGGTGGAAAGGAAATCCTGCCAATCTGCCACTGGGGGAAGAAATACAGAGCTTTTTTTTTTTTTTTTCTTCCAAACAGATTGTCCATTAATTTCATATTTCTAGACATTTAAGCTAGCCTGGAGACCAAATCAAGTTTTTCCCTAATTCACAAGGAGAGGGTGTCCTAATAAGCCACCTACAAGAGGTAAAAAAAAAAGTTGTTGACACTGAAAGGGAAAAACAGTGAAGAGGTAAATGGCTGAAAACACCACATGGCACTTCATCAGTCAGGACTGTCTTACGTTGTTATAAACAGATGTGACTGAATGATGCTTTTTTTTACAGCTGAATAAAACTGGGGTGTTGCTGCCAGAGAACAGCTATTTAAATGATATACTTCAAAGTGACTTCCAGACTTGTTTTAGGAGGAAGAAAGCCGTCTGTTCACATTCACCATGTGACACTTGACAAACCTGCTCAGATGACAAGATTTTACAAATATCTCTCCTGTAAACACACTCTTGAAGACAGTGAATATTTAGAAATATCTCATTTTTAGAAAACTTGCTGGAATGAGTCAGCAGGGCAGTGGAGAAGATGAGAAGAGGGCAGAGGTGGGTTACTGGGGCCAGGGTGAGCCTCCCCTCCAGGGTTTTCAGAGGAGGGATGCCCTGGCTGCGGAGGGGATTGCCTGGGAAGCCTCAAAGGCAGCCGGGGAGGAGAGCTGCCTCTCTTCTACTCATAGACAAGCTGTTGATTTTCAGAGGAACTCCCAACAGGGAGTGCTTACCCCTTTGAAAAAAATCAGGTCAAATTGTCTTCTGATTTATTACAAATTAAAATTAAAAAAAAAAGACCTGCTTTATTTCAAAGGACTTTGGGTCACTACAGCTAATTTGTCCTAGAAACCTAGAGATGAAAGGCTTTGCATGCCATTACTGGCTCCCAGGAGTCTCTCCATCCATACCCTCCACCCTCTTTTCCTAATAGTGGAGGTTTGTTAAATCCTGACTCATGGCAACCACTCCACCCAGAAGCTGGGGTGGGAGGTGGGAGGGCTGTAGTGAGAAGGAGCATGCACAGCCAGGGGATGAGCAAGACAAAAGCAGGAAGCTTTGCAGACTGCATGGCGTTGCTTAAAGACAAATTCTGTTTTGAGGATTATATTTAGTGCCTGCCTCTTGATGAAGTTAACAACAGCACCGGAACAGAAAGATCTTTTGTAAGAAAACAACAGGCAGGAACCCTGCTTAATTACATTTTCTACAGGCCAGTAAGTGCCTATGAAAGTGCCAGATGTGTAAAGAAATACTTCTTTTTAACAACATACGGTGAATTGTTATAAATTATATTCACAGCTGTAGACCATAAGGAATTGTGCCCTCTCATGGGCCCTGGACAGTGCCCAAAACATCCAAAATTCCTTTTCTTGTATTTTAGTCTGTAAATTGCATTTTATAGCAGTGGGAAGACACTGCACCAGGCACTGCAAAATTATTATTGTCTCTGTCAGGCAGCTAAAAGAACGCGGTGCTGAGTCTTATAACAACCCCTGAGGGACTCGCCCACAGACACACAGCCTGTCACGTCCCAGTGCACGTGCACCGTGTTTGGTAGGGTTCTCCCAAAGAGGTGGTGCTGTCAGGGTTTGAGCTGAGATGCAAATCAGCACTGCTGGGACCTTTCAGTAAGAATTGTCACCCTAAAAATGGGGTGTGTGGTGGTAGCTTGTTTCCAAAATCATTATAGTCTACTACAGTGTGGAGGCTGGATGTATCCCCCCTTCCCAGTTCCAGGAAGGGAAGTTCCCATCTCTTTCTGCTTTGTCTCTCCACTTCTGCTTTGAGACTGTGCAGGTGGTGAAGAAAGTATGCGTGACTGCCTCTGAGTCTGCTCTGCACCAGGAATTATGACTCTCTAGAGACAAGAATCAAAGTAGACATCAGCCTGTTTAAAGCCAAGGTGGAAGGGGGTGTCACCTCTGAAGTCACATAAGGATCCAACACATTTTTGTTGTGTATGAGTTATGAAAAAGGGAGAAAAAAACACTAACCCTGTGTCTTCCCCTCCATCTTTTGAAAATCCATCATGCAACATCTAGGTGATTCCCACAAGCATCATGGACTTTTTTTCTGCTCTATTAATGAAGTTGATCACAGAATAAGCAATGGCAATAGGCTGTCATCCTCTGTGAGTGCCAGCACTGTAGGGTGATGACACATAACTTTCCAGACATCTTGGGTTTTTACTGACAACACAAACTGCAGCCATTGCACTGCAGGCACTGGAAGTCAGAGTCCTGCTCTGCTCTGTGCCCAAGCCACAATGAAATTGAAACATTGAAAACACTGTTCAGAACCTCTGTACCTGGAGGCTGGGGACCCTCTTTACTCTCCCAGCCATGGTGCTTCACCCGTTAAGTCAAACACATTCCAGGTCTTGGCCCCCTTTGGAGCAAGCACTCAGCACCAGCAATGGTGATGAATGATGCAGAATCCATCCCCATTCTTTTGGTTGGCCACTCTGGGCAGTGGTGTTTCACATCGCTGATGGCTCCCTCTGCACAGACAACAGTTCACGGAAAAGCTTGTGATAGTGCTCCATGCCCGAGGGTACAACGCTGAAGGGACCATGGCTGCAGGCAACTTGTGCTGAGACAGTGACACCCATGAGACCATGGCCAAGGACAGCCCATGCCAACACTGTGACCGTGGATGAACCATGACAGAGCACGGACAGTGAGAGGCACCACTACACACATTGATTCACCTCCCTTTGCCTTACCAAAGGTTTGGAACAGAATGAGTGTAACCTGGAGTAAGAACAAGAAAAATTCAGACTAGGAAGGATGGAGGATGGACATTTCCTTAGTTTGAGCCTGGAGGAGGAAAAGTGTTTACTTAAGTGCTTTTTTAATTGTTTGTGCTTGCTTTCTCTCAATACACAAATCACTGATTAGAAGTTTGTGTTGATTGGCAACAAAATAATTTAAGTAAAAATTCCCCATATCAAGGCTGCTTTGCCTGTGACGCCCTGGGCAAAGGGACTGATCTCTTGAGTCTTCATCAGCTCCAAAGAACGTGACTGGCAAGTTGGGACAGACCCTTCAGCAAATTTAGTTGCCAGACTCTAGCAGTTCTGTTAATAGATTTTTTTACCCCTGAGGTTCACATTTTATTTTGTTCCTGGTTTGTCTTGTCAGGATTTTTTTTAAGAATAATGGCAGGGAGACAACTCATCCCTCTTACCTTCTCCCTGGTACATGTTAAGTCCTTGGTTTTGAATTTGGAAGGAAATGAGGATCTTTTTTTAACGATGTACTTTTTCTCTTATTCTCAGACTGAGCTTTACACAAATTTAACCAATGCTTTTCCAGAAACACCAGTTTAATGAAAAAAAGCCTGCAATTCGAATTCTCAAAACTTTTCCAAGCTGTACATAGTGGAAAGCAGATCTTATAATAAGAAGTTCTGAGCTGCTCTGAACTGGGACACTGGCTCCAGCTATAATTCCTAAATTAAAATTCAGGTTTCTCAGTAAACATTAAAGCTTCCCTGGATCCTAAAGCTTGGGTAGTTCAGCTTTGGAGATGTTTACAAATATCGAAAGTCATCTGAAGCTTTTGGCTCTGGCTCCCATTTTTCACTAATGAGGCCACTGTTTAACTTTTTCAGAGTTTGGTCCTCAATAGCAGCAATCAAAGCCCATGACAGTTAAATCATTTTCAAATGTAATTCAGAGGCTTATTCACAGGCAGGACAAAACCAGCAACTCAGTTCAGGGTGCATGTACTTGAGTTGTCTGGGGAAACAGCTGCTGAAAAAAAGATATTTGCCATTAAACAGAGGGTTCACAAGGAGTCATCCTGCAGCTAACAGAGAGCAGACATCCAGTAAGGCAGCCCGTCCACACTGCCATACCTGCCTCTATTTATCATAGCTCTACAGGCTGAAAACTCCTGAGTGGGCAGAGGCATTACAGCCAAAGGGACAAATGGATTCAGATAGGGGTTGGGAGCTTATCTGGCCATGGAAAATTAATTAGCACTGTGGTTTAGCTGCTATTGTTCCCTTTGGTCAGCAGAAGACCTTTTCTATAATGAGCTTTGCAATGCACAACTTCTTCACTGAACAACAGAAAAGAATTTTCTTCATATGCAAGATGGATCCTGCTTGCCATGGGTTGAGGGAAGAGTTTGCTCTTGAAGTGGATGGGCTGATTAGATGCAATGAGATGGATCTGTGGCCTGAGGATGTAGTGTAGCCCATTGAGCTGGAACGTGGGCTGCCTCTGGGCTGTAAGGTCCAGCTGATCTTTCTGCAGGGATCTGCTAAGGGATCAGATCTGTTCCTATTTCCACAGCTTTCCTGCAGTGTAACCCCAGGCTGATTGCTTCATCCTGCTGTGTCCTTCACATCCCACTTTTCCTGGCTTTTCTACTTGACCACTCAGAACAACTCTGGCGTCAGCATTACAGGAACTGGAGAACATGTGGCAAAAGGGAAAAGCTCAGTGCATCTGTAGTGGGTTAAGCAGAGGGGAGCTAATTTTTTTTTCCTTTTCTCCCTTCTCTTCATAAATAGCTAGCAAGAAGCTATGTTTTGAATTCCTGCTCAGGAGAAAAGCTGATACCGACAAGAATGTTTATAGTTATTGCTAGGATACCTTCAAGGACAAATACATTCGGTCTCTCTTCTCCCCATAGACAGAGGGAGGGGGAAGAGACAGTCCGGCTTCTAGCTTGGGACTTGCTTTTAGGTCAAGATTGAAAAGCAGA
>VZTO01013379.1:56712-121276 GCA_013400615.1 Syrrhaptes paradoxus
GGTGGGGAGGGGCAGAATTACTGTGTATCACATTGCATATTTGTATATAGTATTATTTCCAATATTATTGTAGTCTAGTTATTAAATTGTCCTTATCTCAACCCACGAGTCCTCTTTGCCATTTACCTCTCTAATTCTCTCCCCTATCATTGGGTGGGGGCAGGGACTGTGTGAGCGGGTGTGTGTGGTTTGGCTCCCAGCCAAGGGCCAACCCGCCACAGCATCCACATCTCTGCTGACGTACAGCCTGTCAAACTGCTTCTGCAAACAGATAAAATCTGTGCATAGATCCTACGTCACTCTACGAACAGCCCTTCACAGTTCTCAGCATAAAAAGAAAGAAATGGATCTTTGACAGCCGTGGAAAACATTGATCCTCTTTTACTTTATCTCCATTCAGCCATATACGGTATCATTGACCGTGTGGCTGAAGAGAGCCCACTCTACCAGATCATCATCCTTAGCTACCAAAGTCTGGGTCTGAAGAGAAGTCTGAAATATCTCCAGGAAAGTACAGCCCTTGATGACAGCAAACTACCTCCTAGAGCACTGAAGTCTGTACTCCTTTCAGAGCAACGTCATAAAAATTTTGGGAAAAATATTTGGGGGAAAAAAGTGTTTTATAAAGGAGAAAATGAACAACGCATTATAGAAGAGCCATTGCAGCATCTCCCGCATTTTTAAAGAATAATTAAAATGTTATTAGAAGTAAGAAATACAAAATCAAGACCAGGATTCTGTGGAATTTTGAATCTAAGAAAGCAGAATAACACCTTGCTCATTTGGCCAGTCAATATTGCTTAAACATTGTCCCTACACTTGTCACCAAAATACCCTTCTCTGCCTCTTGCTGGAGTCTAAGGGAGATACATAAGATCTACAGATCTGACAGCAACACACATGTTCAAGAGATCTCAACAGAGTTTTTTACTCATGGCTATTCCTTTCTTTTTGCTAAATGCCTGATTTTAGCCCACCTGTCACATCTGAAGCACTGCTGTTTGACTTACCTACCTTGCAGTACAGTTGTGGTTTGTTTTTTTTTTTTTCTAACTTGCGCTGCACAAGTATCTTACTGTGCTGCCAAGAAATATCATCCCTAATATGAGGAGAGATAACTGGGAGAGGAACGTAGAAGAGCAGTCACCATCCCTCCCAGCTTCTCCTGTTCTCAAGTAAAGGATGGCTCCTTTGCATGAACTGGGAGCTGTGAAACAGCTGCACTGTCCTGCTGCCACGTACAGCTGAAGGTGACTGCAAAAAGGCATTTCTGCCTCAGCAAGAGAAAGAAGGCTTGCAGCTGGCATTTTATTTTGTTCCACTTTGGGACAAAATAGTTCTGTGAAAAGAGCTAGTGGCACAGGAATTGGGAAAGTAATTAGATGTGAAACATCAGAAACCTTTTTTAAAAATTATTTCAGCACATTCCAGTTAAAACTGTGATAATGAAACAAGACAGGATGATAATTTCTGTAAATACATGCTGTCCTCATAAAACTAAAAGTTTTAATTTGTTTTGACAGAATTTGGGTGTCTGCTCTGGCAATTATGATCCTTAACTCAGGGTTTGAGGTCAGGGAATGGAAGAGATGGCGTCGAGAATACCATACATTTTTCCACACCCAGCAAATTAATTGCAATTTAAGTCTTGGTGGTGCTCGTTATGTGACTACAAACACAACGAATGTTCTGCAGTATTTGGATTTACAGGGAAAGTGAGACAGAAGGTAACAGCCCTTTACATGTTCTCTTCCCTGACAGCACCTTCAGCCCCGCAGCCCTATTTGCTCTGCGCCTACATCTCCATGGGCAGACACATGCTCTGTGTTTTAATCTCTTTTATAGTGACTGCTGTTCTGATTTAGCCCTACTCCTCCTCATCTCAGCAAAATTAAACTGTCAAAGATGGCCAGCATGGTCTATCAGTGTGGAAGCAGATATTCTGGTAAACATCGAGGTTTCAGTGTGAAACTGGTGTTCACACACCAGCCTGCAGGTTGGCAGGAGCTGGAAGTGTTCCCATTATGTGTGTAGCTTATAGGTCACATAACAGTCACAACTTCTACTCAGTGGTACAACTTCTCACTATAAAAAAGCCGTATAAACACGATATCTCACTAGCATCCTGAGAAGACAGCTTAAATAAGATAGCACAATAATGAAGTGCTTTACGCTGTCATACTGGTTATACCCTATTCTTCCTGCAGCAAGACACCACAGCAAAGCGTGAATGGACCACAAAAAAAACCACACAGTGCCTTGGACGACCTCTGACTTTGATATTTCACGGTGAATTCCTGCCCACATTCTGCCTTCATTTGAGCTGGACCAGTGTGGCATCCGTCTGTTGCATGGGGAACCAAGTTGCTGCTCTCCCTCCCCCCAAGTCAGAAAATTAAGTTAAATGGGATGCAAAAATTAGTGTGATTGACATCTGCAGCCTGAAGGATTGTCCAGCCCAGGTCTCCCCTCTACCACCACAAACAGAAGCCATGGGCTAGCTAGATGCACCAGGAGAAACCATTAAGCTGTTTGCTGCTTCCAAACAGCCTCCTGCAATGAAAACCATGGGAATAAAGTAACTGTTCCATATCTTCCTGACTCCCTGCCTCATGTGCTGTGTGTGGGAAATGGAGATGACCTGAGAGCTAGTGAGAGACGGGGCATCAGTGACTTCCACCAGCTTCAGATGAGATTCATGGAAATAAATTATAGTCATTTCTAGGGAAAAAATAGAATGCAAATGCATAGGTGGCATCATCATTATGGTAAACCAAGCGGTCCACTGGGCATCCACTCCTCAGAAGTCTTGTCCCTCTGTACTCAACATGATTGTCACGCTGTTCTCTGCATTCCTCACTTAGGTTTTCTCCGGTTCCAGAGGCTGCTGCTGTTTGATGTGTTTTATTTCAGATGTATCTCTGATGTATTTTAGAAGGAAACAGACATACAGAAGAGGACAGAGGAAGAATAGGATTGGGCAAAGCCAGAGGAACTTGGATATATTTGATAACCACTCAAACTATTTATTTTGGGTTAAAAAAATGAGATTGAGTTCATAGACCTTTCCTCTGTAATTTAAACCAGGATATTTTTCCTCTAAAGAAGATTCAATTTTTCCTTTTGTCACTGAAGAAATATGTTGTCCTAGCTAAAGGAGGCTTGTAGGCTGACACTAAAAGGTGCTTTCTCTGTTATAGTCTTTTTCTTTTCTCTTTTCTTTTCTTTTCTTTTCTTTTTTCTTCTTTTTTCTTCTCTTCTCTGCTCTTCTTNTAAAGACAGGGTACAGTTTTTTTCTATTTGTTATAATTAAAAATATTTAATTTCTGGAAGTCTAAGAACAAATCCATTGAAGGAATTGCAGAGAGTTTAGAGCTTCCCTTTGTTAATTTACCTACTTGGAGAGTTAGGGGAATACAGTACAGGGAAAAAAAAAAAAAGAGGGCACATAGAAAAGAGAGAAAGAGAAAAAGAGAGAAAGAAAGAGAGAAAGGGAAAAGTTCCTCTTTTAAGAGAGAGAAAGTTACCAACTGGTCCGACTAGAGAGAAATTCACTTCTAGATCCTGAACTTAGAGATCCATGGGATCCAGCACATGTTGGAAGACTTCTGCACCATCTGCCCTACCTGTCCCTTTGGTGTCATGCTGGCAGGCAACCCAACCCTCCTCTCCTTCCCATGCTGCAAGGCCAGGAGCTGCTAAATTACAACTTTTACACCAAAGATCATAATTCCTGTATGATCACTCCAGGCAACAGGGGCATAGAGCATCTGATGTAGCCATAAATTCAGAGCAGACTTACATAATTTTTGGTACATACCCTATGTTCATCCCTGTGCTACAGGTATGTACCTGTCAGCTGGAGATAAGCAAGAAATCACCCATCCTCTCACTAAAAGGTAGAGTATAAAAGTGTCAAATCCAAAAACTGCGAACTGCAGGACACCTCAACAAGTTAAGATGGATTACCTGAAGATTTGAAGTGAAAGCATATTAGTTAAACTGCATTAAACTGCGAAGATGCTTTTATTCAAGGCATCTTTTCTGCCTCCTGCAATCAGTCTAGATGATATATTAAGAAGCATTGCTACTAATTACTTTGGAAATTATGTGAACTGGAAATCAAAGCCACTTCATGTTCTTGGTTGTAAAGAGATTCCTCTGAATTTAATTAATTTATTTATTTTAAAGGTTTCATTTATTCCTATTTCAATGTTGCTGCTTCGAATCTGAAACTGTATCTCTGAAGTGTGACGCATCCAAATGATTTTATGGTGCTCCTTCACTTTGGTTATTGGGACAAGGCTGAGGAGAAGAGAGAAGAAATAGAGGTGAGATGTGTTTAGCAGCAGACAGTCAAAGAAGTTACCTGTTCAAAGATAATTGGAAACACCTGAGTGTAACAGACAAAATGTCCACAGAAATTACTGGACCAGATATATTTATTTGGAGCCACCGTGGTTTTTAGACGAAGTAGTTTTATTCCACTGTTTATTTTCTCTATGGGAAAAGTTGATAACTCTTGCGCAAGGTTGAAAGTAGTTGCTGTGCAAATTTTTGCTTGTTCTTCCCCTAGGTCATGTCTGTGACCAGCAGAAGTCCTGGTCACAGAACTCTGGGACTTGAACATGAGCCTTGTGAATGAACTGTAATGCTTCTAGGTACTCCACATTTGGGAACACTTCAGCGCTGCCAGACCATCCAGCCTTGCACCGGAGACAACAGAAAACTCGATGCCAGGGCTGCAAAGATATTCTTCCCTGTCTTCCTGTATTACTCAGAATGGAGATCAAGAACATGTGGAGACAGACATCAGAATCCCACCTGTGTTTTACAGAGCTCCAGCCAAAATCAGATAGTCGCTGCTGAGTGCCTAGAGACTTGTTCCCATTATCTAGATACAGTGTTGTAGTCAATGGCCATGTATAGTTTGTCGGTGTAGACAGACCTCTGGCTTGATGGAGAAGATATCCACTGATGGCTACTACCACATGTAGCAAGACATTCTATGAATTATGAGTGGAAGAGAAGAGCTAATGGGTATAGATGGAGTTACTGACATTTTAGACAATTATCTGACAGCATCACCTTCCAGAACATCTCAAGGAAACAGGCACATTAAAGGTAAGGATGGCCTTTAGAGATTCCTGTTATCCTCCTGCTTGTCCTCAGCAGTTTAAGAAGGTGCCAAATCTGCATCTTTCATGGTGTTTTTAAAATCAAACTGGGTGAATAATGGAAAACTCGAGCAACTATTTGCTTGAGTATTTAAATGAATTCAATCCAGCTATATCCATCCTGTCATCTGTTAGCTCTCTGAAAACACACTAACAATTGAGTTGTACTGGCAGGGATGTTTGTAGAGAGCTAATTTCAAACTGGCATGCTTGTTTGCAAATACCCAATTTTAGGTTTGCCTATGCATGTATTTGTCTTGGAAATATTTGTATATTCATCCGAATAAAGAGATGGGAAAACACTATGCAACTTGTCTGTCCAGCCAAAACTTATGCACCCAAGGTTCAATGTTAGTAAAGGATTTTAATATCATATGGAATTTTGTGATGAATAAGGATACATATGCTTTGTTTTAATCATGTTAAGTGTACTGTTGAACTGGAGTTTGCTGGGAAGAGTCACTCAATGGTCAGAGGCTGTCTGTGCCTGGAGCATTGGGGATATTTGGGTCTGTTCTGGTTGTTCTTCAAGCAGCGAGGCTGAACAAATTGTTGATTATGAATTATTCCCCTAACACTTCTTATAAATTAATAATTGTAACAGATGTAAAAAGGGGAAGGGAGGGGAAGAAGTGACTAATAAATTGAACAAAATAAATTGTCAATATTTATTTGCATGAGAGATTGAACACAGAAATTTGACAAAATCTCTGATGATGCTTATGCTGTGGCAAAGCAAAGCAGAGCTATCCATAAAACTCCTCCTTTAATGAGCATGAAATATCCATCGTTCTGGTTAATTGTGATGAGAAAGAGAGGTATGAAAGTCAATGGCCGAAAACCTTTTCCACTCAGGGGGCATTTAGTGTCATGCTTGGGCCCCAAGACCATAACAGATAAAACTGTAGTTTGATTTTCCCTTTGCTTAATTTTGTGAAATGATCAAGGAGCTCAAATGAAAGCAGGGGAGAAAGACAAGGAAAAAGGATATTCCTTAAATTTAAGAAGATTTTAATAGGCTGCAAAGGATTATACAAATTCATGAAGAATTAATGTGGAAGTATCTGTTAAAGACAATAGCTTGGGTGCCAGAATTAGAAAGTTCTTGATCTCCTAATTGCCAGAAGGGGGGAGAAATGCAAAGTGAAAGGTCTCTCTTCCCCCTTTTCTTCCCTTCTTTTTGTCAGTATTTCCTAGAGGTCTTGTTGGAGATCGATGACACAGTTGGAGGAACGTCCTCTCTGGTCCCCTGTTTGTAAATACAGGATTTAAATACTGCCCCTACACTAAAAGAATAGCTGTATTCACTTGAATTACTTGTTCAATCAACAAATCAATAAATAAGGTCATCTTTTTACCCAGACAGTCAGTGTCGAAGATGCTTAAATATTTATTTTCTTGGCAGAATGTATTTCTGTTAGAAAATTCTATTTTAATGAAATTGTACATTTTTATGCAATTGTGTTGATTTTTATGAGATTTTTCTGAGGAAATACATAGAATTTGACAGTGTCAAAATATTCCATTTTTATTTTATTGGAACATTTTGATTTCTGAGTGGCTGAAATGACATTTCATTTTTCAAATATATTGTGTATTAACAATCAGGAGATAATTATAACACTAAAATCAAATGAAAATCCATGTGATAGTTTGATTTTTATTGCAATAGAACATTTTGATAACTACACAGCAATATTTATTCCCAATTTCAAGGAACTTTCTAAAGTTTTCTTTGTCCTCAGATTCACGTAGCATGTGGCCCACATGGCCCCTTGCTCATTATGCACAGCAACATGTTACCCTTCCTAGTTGAAGGCTTCAATCCTTTCCTGAGGTTTGGATTGCATATATTATTTATATTAATTTCCTTCCTTTTCATAAACTTTCAGCACATCTTTCCTCCACAAAACAACTGTGAGGAAGCAGCCTTTAGTTTCACAGCAATCAGTCTCTGCAAAGTGCTGTGTCTGAAACTCAACACATCTCCTCTGTTGCACGGATTTCTGCTTGAAGTGTTTATTCTAAGAAGGGTGCACTTGGCATATGCCATGGGGTTGTTAAATCCATGGCCTGATTCTGCTCTATAGGGTGGGGGTCGCTGCTCTGAACCTATTACTGCACAGCTTGAGTATTTGTTCCTGCATCTATTCTTAAATAAATCTTTGCTTTGTGGCAGCGCAGAGCACGCCAGCCAAATTCATTATTTTATAATTTCAAAAAAAAGCACAAGATTAAAAAGGAATGAAGCCAAAATTACCTTCTTTTAAAATTCTAATTAATTTTGCAAATAATTTGGGGGTCTTCATTTATCAGTACTTGTCCGATGTATGTAAATGATGGTTATTTATACACATATCTCAGCTAAAAATTGGAAAAGAACCAGCAATAGCATTTTCTCTGTAAACACACAGAATTTTAAAGCTCTTAAACATTGGCGCAATGTCCATTGCGGATAGCTATGGTAACATCTAAATCTGAATGCTGATCCTCAGAAATGTACCTGGCAATACTCTTGATTGCAGGAGGCAGGGATGAACTAAGGATGAGCACAATGGACCCTTTCCAGTTCTCTCTGTCTTCCTTATTTACCCTTAAATGACCTGATGTTTGTCTCCAAAGCCGAAATTTCAGACTAGCCAATGATCATTGCAAAAAAAACTCTGGAGTTCAAACTGTGTAGGAGGGTATGTATATGTGCTAGTGAAGAGATGACAGAACGTACAGCATTCACTGGATTCAGCAATCTCTAGTATTAACCATGTCTAATTGGAAACATTTCATTCATCTTTGATCTTAGTAGCTTTTTGAAAGTGGCAGCCCAAATACCTACTATCAGAGCACGGGTTTCAGAGTCCAGGATTGAGTAGGATAAATTTGTTTCAGCTGCCTTTGATTTTTAATGTGTCTGACTTAATAGCAGCACCCCCATCCACCCACTTTCTTGTTCCACTCTAGCCCCAGTGTACTTCTTGGATCCCAGCAACTTCAGAAGAACGGAAGTTGCAGAGAAGAGGAGATGGAGAATGTATATTTTTAATTTTAAAAAGTGTTCATAAGCGTTTAAAATCTTCATTTACAAAAAAAAAAAAAAGTCCCAGAGCTATAATTCTAAGATCAGCATAGTCAGGGAAATGCAAAATCTCAAACATTAAAATACTCTTTTTCCATTTTCCTCCTTCCAATAATAGTCAAATGTGCTCAAGTCTCCAGGGATGTCCATCTGTAGAAAGAATTATGCAGCCTCCCCCTGGAAACTTATTATTTTGAAAATTTGGATTCAACTTCTCATCTGTTTTCTTAGACACTATTACAAGTAACTCAGCTGGATGCGTCACTGTGTTGGAACTGATGGGATGTGCCTGATTGCAGCATCTCCCATGTGGGACTGTAAGTTCAGGTTCATCTTACCCACCCGTGGAGAGTTTCTTTTTTCTTGCTGCAAGATACATCAAGAACAATTTGAAAAACAAACAAAAACCTGCAACAACAACCATGAAATCCCTCTGAAATCAGACACTTTGATGTTAGTGCCTAGACTGTTAAGAAGATGATCACCCAGAACAAAAGGCACAAAAGAAATCTTTATGAAAGGAAAACCTTGTTTTCCAAAAATGACAAAGGGAGGGAAGGTTGATCTCCCAGCTACTAGCAAGGACATCCTTACTTCGAGGGTAATGCTAACTGTCTTAGGGGCTTCTGTAACTCTTTACAGCACAACATGTATGTTCAGAAAGCTTGATTAAGTAGCTAACCCATGTCTCAGTAAATCTGGATTCTATCCCAAGATTATTATAGAAATCTCATGATTTAGGCAGGTTCTGACTTTTCATCGTTTCAATGCCATCGACATTAGCAGTCTCTTGCTCCCTTGGAGGAAAACAGCCATCTGTTTCTAAGAAGTTGGTATTCTGCATATTGAAATGGTATACTTCACTAGGGTTTAATCTCTCCTCAGATGTCTAGATGTCACCCTAATGTGTCCTCCTTATTTCAAGGAGTGCAGTACACTTAAGCTATTTGTTTATCATGTTATCATGTCAATAGTTGTTACCATTTTTGATGGGCAGTGAAACAGTTATCATTCCAAATTATTATGCTGACATTACAAATGGAAAAAACAGGTTTAGTGAATTTCTTGGGAGAAGGTAATACCAGAATTTTTACCTGGTGGCAAAGAAATGTCTTCTGAGAAATGGGAAAAATAAAAGCTTTCTTCAGGGTAAGGAGACTGATTATTTTACTGAGTGTAATATTATTTTATCCAAGCAGTGGAGTGATGAATGAGGAGTGCATTGCTCCAATCTCTGCCCTTTCATTTCAGACTCTTTGCTTCATACTTTTAGCAACAATACGGACTGGTACTCTGAAAAGATATTAGTTGTAGCACCTACTAATATTCAGACTTTACCACCTAAAATGGGCACCTGGGAGCCTGGAGCACAGAAGTAGGAATGTATTTCATGAAACATACATAGGTGCCCTAAACCAGGCTAAAAAGGGAAATTGCTGACAGCAATAGAAAATATAATAGAATTCAGTTTAATATACCACCTTTCAAATTCCAGGTATCCCAAAGAGATTTACAAAGTAATAAGTTAGGAAAAGGTAGCAGTAGCATAGCAACTCCATAAATAAATACTGTGGCTATTATTCAGTTTAGCAATAACTCAGGCTTTTTAGACATTAAGGGCTAGATTTAGCCTAGCTTTCCACCAGCCAACATCCAGGTCTGGGGTCTCTCAGGGAGAATTTCAAGCCACAGAAGATAGATGCACTGAATGAAGAAATCACATTTTCCAAAAAGAATATGATCCAAAGAGCTACTGGATTTGGTGAAAGAACGAGAAGTCTCACATTTTCATATTTGAACAAACCCATGTTTTTGAGAAACAAATGAGATCTCTGAGGATAATTGGAATTGAAAGATTCTGTGTGCCTTAGGAGCAGACAGCACCAGTGGAAACAGTTACCTCACTGGTCCTTAATGGACCCCTTATATCAAGAGGTAATGGAAACACTCTGTTATCTTTCATCTCCATGAATAATAATTCTAAATTTAGTCTTGACTGTGTGAAGGCTTGTGGAGTTAATAAATTGCTTGTCAAATCTCTGGTGAAAATCAAAGGCAGATAGGAGGGAAGCGAGGACTGAACTCGGTGTGTACCTTCTCCATGCTAGAGCCCTGCTGGAGAGCCTTTGCCTCCTTTTCATGGCACATAAACATGGATCTCACTTTCCTGTACTGGAACACAGGCAATCAAATGATGCTGTGCCAGTTCTGGACAGGAAGAAATGCGTATGATACTGTCTTCATTAGGTCCAAACCATTCCTGGCTCATCCGACTGTGATCATATTCAAATCCTTTGGCTTGAGTGTATCAATCTATCCAGAATAATGCCACAAAGAAGGGAGGACTTCCCTGAAAGCCATATGTTGTACCAGTCCTGCCTTTCTCCTTTGAGCTGTGCTTAGTGATACATCAAGTTTGTGTCATCACCCACACCGTGTCAATTTACTTCCTGCAGAGCGTAAATTCTCTTCCCTGGAGAGGGATGGCTGGAGGCTTTCCTCAGAACAAGAACCATCTGCAGGTTGTCCTCCCTCCCTCTCCCTTCCCTATGAGCTCAGGCATTTGTACGCATTTCCTGCTCTCCCCACAGGCTGAGGGCATTACTCCCCTCGGCTTCTCCAAGGATGATCCACTCACTTGGTGGCATATGGTCAAGCACAACACTGCCAAGTACGCGGAAAAGCCAGACTCCATGAGATTATCTCCACGAACAGAAGGAAGCTGCACATAAGGCTCTGTTAGAATGGAGATTTCTGCACCCCTTTAGGGTGAAAAAAGGATGAAAGAACTGCAGAACTGCTTGTGCACCAAGGAGCTGTGTGTGAAGAAAAGGTTGGGCTCACAGGTTTGTGGGTGCACCTGTGTGTCTCGCAGAACCCTATTTCTAGCTCCTTGGACATGTCCACAAGGCAGCCCCACATGAAGCAGAGGCCAGGGTGATGTCTGTGGTGTCCCTGCAGCACTGGGGGAGGATTTGACTGGGGCCAGCTGAGGCTCCTGGTAGGTCTCAGCAGCAGAAGTAGCAGTGATGGTGGTTACGATCCTGAGCAGGACAGTTGGAGCCAAGGGCAGCTGTCCTTGGAGGATTGAGAAGAGGAGGAGAAGAGCAGAGGGAATGAGGAGGTGACAGTGACTGCCACTGTTTTTTTGGCTACCTCTAGGGACTAAAACTAAAATGCATCTCAATCACCAGAGCTTCAGAATACCAGCTGCAACATTGCAGTGTGCCTCTAAGTGACTTGTTCCAAAGGTTTGGGAGTTTGAGAAGCATGTTTAAATCCTGAGATTTCCTGAAGCAGCAGAAGACTGTCAAGGCCCCACCATTCTTCTCCTCCCACTAATTATCTCCTCTGTCAGCTTATCTTCCTCTGTTTTCCAAATCCCTTCTGCAATCCCAAGATCACCAGCAAGCTAGGAGCATCACAGAAGGTGTGTTTGTTCCCTTAATTTATGTAAAACCAGATTGTTGCTTCTCTGCAACATGATAAGGGAGTTAGGAGGCAAGAGGTTAGAAAAGAATTGAGGGCAGCCCCTGCCTTTTCCAGTCTGCTGTACTAAAGAGCTGGAATCCATTACCCAGCACACCTACAATATCTCACATTCCCACACAGATTAATTTTAGGTTGGTCGGCTCATTGCTTTTACACCTTGTGTGCAGGTGTAAAACTTGATCTACAGTGTTTAAATTTAAACAGTCTGCATTGCCAGTTTCAGTAATGGTGCTAGTAGGCACAAAGGATTGTCAACATATAGTCACATTACTTTTATTTCCAGTCCAAACACAGCATCCTTCCTGATTCCCTCCTCTTAACCAATTCAAGCAAAACCCCTTAAATGTTTTTGGTTTTTTTTTCAAATGGCAAGCTGCCAGTGTTGTGTGGGGATTTGATTTCTATTTCAGACTCCAGAAGGGAATTCCTGAGATGCTGGAGAGAAGGATGAATAAAAACCCCACAGGTGTAGGATGGGGTATATTGAGTTGGCTGGAGGATGATTCTATCTCATGAAAATCTGGAGGGTTTGTTTTGCTCTAGAATAAATATCAAAGACCTTTTAAATGCAAAAATCACACGGAATGGAGCCTGTGTGGGTGTGTTTTAACTAGCAGACATACGCTGGCTGCCCTACCTGGGGAAAGGATGTGTCAACCCAGGCAGCTCTAAACCAGCAACAACGACTTCTGTAGCTGCAGACCTGAGCATGAACCACACAGCTCTTTGAATACAAGCTGCTTTGAATGCAAGATCTTCACCGTGGGGGAAGGGGTTAATTGCAAACCAACAGTGGCATCAGGGAAGCATGGCCAGCTGTCCTAGCTGCGGTGGGGCACTGAAGTGTGCCAGGCTTAAAAGCAGGATGTGGCTGTGGCTGTGTCCTGGAAGCTAGACATATCTAGAAGTACTTTATTTTTTACTAGATTACATGTGAAGAGTGCATTATTTGGAGGCTTTTATCCCCGAAGAAGCATGTATCACAACTTAGGAAAAACAGTTCCTTGTCTCTTGTGCTCTGCCCTGCATTTGCTTTCCCAGATTTTGGACATGGGGCTGTTACAAAGCAATGCAGAACATGCAATTCTCAGTCCCATTGTGATGGGGCAGGGCATCAATGAAGCAAAAATAAATAGTTTCTTCTTGATTCATCCATCTGCAAAAGAGATTGCGACTTCTGTCCTGGGGATGTTTCAAGGCAGAGCCATCTGCAAGCAGCCTGAAATGCAAATCCCAGCTGTAGCTTTGTCTGTGTCCTCTTGTGGGACCTGGAAGTCCTGTCACATCATATGGGAAGGTCTCCTGGCTTTAAGAGTTACAAGATAAGTAGCACGCAAGTCTATTCACACTGCTGCCACAGCATCTTGCTGCAGCAATATCTGTTAGTTTTCAACTAACTGGTCTGGGATTTAGTAGGAGAGAGCAATTAAGGAGGGATGGAGTTTAGCAGAGTAAATGATCCCTCTCTGCTGCTGTGACCTGATGTTACCTCTACCCAGGTATTGAAAACCCAGCAACCCTCAGGACTCCTCCAGGCCTTTGCAGACACCTGCAGTACATCTGTTGCTTAAATTCAGGAATGCCTGCAATAAAAAGAACTCTCATTCTCAAACAGAAGCAGCATGGACAAATGTGGCATCCCTCCATCTTGCTGTGCACGAAGGAGAGCATTGGACTTTATCTCCTGATGGAGTTTTCCATCATCTTTCCTTCCCTGCCCCTACTGCCATGCTTGCTAATGCCTGTGATCACTAACCATGAAAATCACACCCATTTGTCTCCTTCTCCACAGTGCCCAAGGTATATTTGGACTCTGGCCAACAGGAGTAGCAATTCAACGGACACACAGCACTGCCTTGAGTGTGTATTCATGAGTGCATGTTAATGCAATTACAAGCCCAAATGAAGCTCTTTTCCCCTTCATAAAGAGCTTCAGCCCTGCAATCCTAAATCATCAATCCAGTAAATTTGGATAAAACAAAGGGCTTCTTTAATAGGAAGATGCAGCTTTCTTTTTTTTTATTATTATTCTGTTTCTTCAACTGTGTGTGTGATGCTAAATGACTTTAAACAGCCATTTAGCCACCCACAGAGAGAAAAATTTTCTCGTTGCATAGTTTTGCTATGTGTACTCCCCAGAGTATTGGCATTTTGTTTGTTTTCCTGCTTAGAGAAATGGATGGATCCAATTTGCAACCCCAACAAAACTGAATAGAAGTTAATTCCCCTCCTGCCCCCCTGTTTTTACAGTCTGGTTTGGTGGAGATTTAAAAAAAAAAGGAAATCAATGAGAGCCAGAAGATCCAATGTACAGAAGACAAACGTCACAGGAGCCTTTTTATTGTAAGAGTAAACCTGGAAAGCAGGATACATTTCTTGTGAGTAAAGGAAAATAAATGAGAACGATAAGAGCGATGAAAGGTCTGTGCAGCATGACCCCAAGGACAGACTGGCTGAGCTGGGGTTTTTAGCCTGAAGAAGAGAAGATAGAGAGGCACGTCATAGCAGCAGTTGTCCTTTAAAGAGGCAGGGAGCAGTCCCCTCGCAATATCCGCATTAGAGACAACTGGAAATGATGGGCTCACACTGCAGCAAGGGAGATTCAAGGCAGAGATTAGGATAAAATGGATTGCGGTGGTGAAAATAGCAATGAGAGAAACCTGGGGACCACCTGCAAGGCAGAGACACGCTGGAGAAGGAAAGGAGACCCCATCATGGCCACCCTGGACACAACTTCACACATTTGCCAGGGGTAGGAGTGATCCTGTGTTGGGCTGGGGGAAGCTCCTAACATCGTCCTCCTGCTTTGGTAGGAATCTCTTACTGAAACAATTTATTTTTTTTATCTCCTTAGGGGAAGGAAGCACCTGGGAACGTGCCTGTGCTCAGAAGATGCAGCTTCGCCTTCCTTCACAGATATTTTCCCATGCAAACCTTTCTCTGCCTGCGCCCTGACACTTTCTGTCTCTGCCATTCATCATCCAGAGTTAAAAATTCAAGGGTTGGTTTTGATTATCTTATTACCATGGTGACCAGGATGACTTTCATGACCATCTGCGCATGGCAACACGCTGCAAACCTTTACTTCAGTGCAAACCAGAGTTATTATCCGTGTTTTTCTCCTCATCACTTAGTACCACCTCTATGCAGGAGCTGGAGCTGCTGCACAATGCAGTTATCTAGCAAGCACCAGATTTTCAGGGAGCACCAGAGAGCCAGGATCAGCATGGATGTCTTTTGTTTACCAGATGGAGAGCAAGATTTCAGTTTGAACTAATGATGTTCTCTAAAAGCCCAAATGATGCCAAACCCAGAGGATGAAAATATTTTTGTGTTCAGGGTCCTACAGAGGAGAATAGGTGGTTGTATAAAGAAGCATGTAAACCCAAACAAGGCTAAGGCTAAGAGTTTTTTTAAAGTACAGCAGAAATAATAATTAAAAAAAAGATAACTGAAGAAAGGGGTGACAGAAGTTAAGATACAGCACTCAGGATTGGCCCAAGATCTGAGAGGTGCTTAGAGCAAAGGCTTTAAGATCCGTCTATCTCCATTTCATTATTGTTAATGGAATCTCCCATGTCCAAAAGAAAGACTAATTTAAGTTTTACTTAAATATGCCTTGAGTAATTTCTGTGCATTTAAGTCTTAATTAATCTTCTTTAACTCTTTTTGTCACTTCCTTTGAAAGGAAGATGAGTTTAATTAAAGGAACTGTCAACTTTATTTCAGTCTTAAGAATTTTTTTTGTGGTAAGTGTGAAAGGTTTGGTCATTATTGCAGCCTAAGATGTAGTAGATTAAATGTTCCTGTATCTTAAGGACATGTCAGTCCACCACTCAGAATGCTTTCATTGTGCTTAGCTACAACATTTGGACTGACTTCAAGGCTTTGTTATGATAAGAAATACTAAGAATTTAATTAAAGCTGCATTCAGGAAAGATCTTTCATTTAACATATGCTATTTTTCTTAGTCTTCCAAACCAAACCACAGAGTATAGACACTTACTTCAGAAAGATTTGACTTGGATGACATGAGCCACTTCTCAGGATAGCTGTGGTTGAGCTCATGTGGATGGGGTGCACATAGGAGCATCCTCCTTTTCTGGTGTAACACCACTGAGTTTTATGCTGCTTATGTCACAGGCAAATTCACCCATCCAGCCAGCTGTGGGAATGATTCAGCAGGAGAGAGCAGCCCTCAGGTGTGCGATAATCCCCAAAACAGGGGCGAGGTGCCCGACAAGGAAGCACAGCACTGTGCTGCACCTGCCACTACAGTAACGATGGTGTGTGAGGTTCTGAGGTCTGGGGCTTCAGCCCCCCTCGCCTCTCACATCAGAAGGCTGCCAGATTTCTGTATAGGTATGAAACTGCGGTTTCGTCAGGGCGCTCTGGAAAGTCACTGGCTCTGCTGCACTGCTTGCAGGCTCATCATGCCGGGCAGACCTGAAAGGGCAACAGAGCAGCAGCAGAGAGGAAGGGATGCATTTTTCCATGGCTGAGCAGCTGCCTGTCTGAGTAAGACACTTGAAGAAATGCAGCTGGAAAAAGAAAACTCCTTTTTACAGTAGCAGCTTCCTTCACCCAGCTACAAGGGAAAATTTCAACAGGAAAGAGGAACCAGGCAGTCAATAAAGTCGTAGACATCTGTGCAAAATGCACAGATGAAAAGTGTTTGATGTCACTGACCATCTGATCGGGAATTTTCTTCCACCAACTTCCTTCAAAGGCTGGGAAGTGAACATACCCACAGTCCCAGGGCCATCAGGTCCTGCTCCCCCCCAAAAATGGGGGATAAATCTCCGGATCTGCAGGGTTGCCCTTTCATTTCTTGTGGGCTCATTTCTGCCTCCATCAGCTGGAAACATTTGTCATTTCCAGCTTTAGCCAAGCAAATTCTAATCCACTCTTGTTTACTTTTGATTGCTTTGTCCTTAATGTAGCATACAAGGATTTTATGTGCTTCAGTTTCATCAATGTAATTCTTTTGTTGCTATGGCAATCAGCTTCAATTTTCTTTCGTTCTGGCAATTGTATTTTTATAGTCTCCTGCTCTCAAAGAGATAAGCTGTCTTGTATATCACACAGACACTAAGTGTTGCCTCTATATAGACACAGCCAACCTTGGCTTTAAGACTTCATTGCTGTTATTTGCAACAGTAGTTTACTGTTGCTGATGTCATTTTTATTCTTTTCTGTGGGCTCCGTTTCAAATAAGCCGTTTGCCCAAATTTACTCATCTGTGCTACTGCTGAGGAAATGCAGCAGTGTAAGAGGTGCGCTCCTGCTGGCACTTGGCTGCTGTGGAGAGCGCACATTCAAGCCCTGGGCTTGACAGCAGAGATGAGGACGGGGGTTCAGCAGAGCAAGGATCACCCCAGATTTTCTACAGCCTGTCAGTTGATACATTGAGAACAATGGCAGAAAGAATCAAGTGTTAAAGAAAATAATTTCTCAAATTTACCAATGAATCTGAAAGTTGAATTTTCCAAAATATCATAGGAAAAGTTTTATGGGCACTTCTTGGGTCAAGAAAAAACAGTGCATAAGAGGTTCCGGTCTATACCTTGCGACGGACAGCAGGGTGTGAGGACAGGAGGGCTGCTGGACAAACCCTGCCGTGGAAGGAGGCCAACCCCCCAGGCCAGACAAGTCCAGAACCACTGGATGGTCCTGATCCCCTCCAAGATGTTAGATAACCCGCTGTCGTTAACTCTACATGTCTGAGAACGCATCCATCTTGAAACATTATCTGCAACTTCTGAAGTTTCCATATTTCTAACACAGGTCTAATTCAGTAGTAGTTAAAGAAAAGGAAAAGACATGGAAAGAGTAACAAGGTCTCCAATGAGGAAATACCAGTAACCGTGAAAGGCCCAGGATTTCACACTGTTGTTAAATACCCTCAGGTTTTCTCTGTATAAACACCTGTATCAAGACCCCACTTCCTATCCTAAGGAGAAAGTGGGAGAATCCAAACAGAGAGAGACTAAAAGACGTGCCAAGGTCACACAGGGAAAATGCTTCAGGGAGAGAAACTAAATTGAGATCTCCCAAGTCCCAACTGTCCAGAGTCAAATATACAAATGGCTAATCAGCACATTTTTGTAACCTGCTGATGCATTTGAAAATCTGTGCCTATTTTTTGCTCCCCGTAGAAAGCTTGTGCCATTCATTGTTAAGCTCTGGAAATGCTCCATACTAAAGTTATCAAGTCTGTCATCTCTTCAGCATGGTAAAACCAGCCTCCTCACTATCTTCTCCACCAGGCAGAGGGTGGAACAGGAGACGGAATTAACAAGGAGTCATTTTGCCAATATGCCCAACTACGTCTTACATTTGTTAGGCCATATGGCTTTCTGATTGTCCCTAATGAACATTAGGTAGCACTTAAAATTGGATAGCATATTAAGAATTAGAATCTGAGAAATCACACCCACTTCTCTCTGCAGCTTCCCTGTGGCATGCCGAGGCTCTTCCTCGCTGACAGCCTTGACTCCTACACACACACAAACTGCTGAAAATTTCACGGTGTGACAAAGTGGACACAGGAACCAACGATGGCTGGATTGGTCCCATTCCCAGCAATTTAGAGTGACAAGGTTTTATTATTTGATAAGCCGCAGTCATATTATGCTAGGAGATGGCTGTTTATTGGAGTAAGATCCATTCTAAATGACATGGAAACTTTTTTTTCCCCCTACAAAAAATCTTGCAACTCAAATGCAGGGAATAAATCATGCACTCCCTGGGGAGGCGATTTGCCTCAAACAATCAGGCTCCCTAGGATCACCAGTCAGAAGCCGTTAGAGTACGAGTAGCACTCCTGAGCGTGCCTGCTCCAGAAGGATATTAGCCTTTGCTTTGGGAGAGAAGGGGCTGCACCAGATGGCAATTAATTAGCAATGGAGCGCTGAGAAGCTGATTGAAGATCGGAGGAGTGGATAATATTTTATTGATTCGACTGACTTTTTTTTTTTTTTTAAATGCGTCTTTTGCTTTGCAAATTAGCTGCATTCTTCAACACCTATGGATGGTAGAGGTGTAGTCTATTTTCTCAGGCAAGACCTGAAATAACTGACATTAGTTAATAGTCAAGAGAACTGGACACTTTCAGCCCATGAGTTTCAGACCTCACTCTAGGACAGGGACTTGATCCCAATACTTCTAGATCCCAGGTGGATTTGCGCAGTTACTGATGTGTTCCAAAAACCAGGAACATGCATTCTACATTGAGTATACACATGTGTTCAGAGTCCCGTTGCTGAAGGTCCCATACTTTAAGAGTATTTAGAGAGATCTGTTTGAGAGCCCTCACCCTGTAGGGCTCTGGGTTAGGCATCCATAGCATTTGAAGAAAGACTGTCTGCATGCATAACCTGCGGCAAAAATTCAGATGCCAAGGAAGTTTAAGTATTTCTGGATACTGGATGACTCCTGAATGCATCCTTGATGGAAATGGAGAATCTTACCTCCCTGGCCGTGAACACATGTGATGTGGGAATACAGCCTTTAATGTCAACACTTACTGGGAAAGGCTACTCTTGTTCCTCTTCAGAAAATCCACATCCATTGCTAACTGTTGCTAATTTTCTTCACTTAGAATTGAGCAAATAAGCAACCACCGTTTCAGTGGTGTCCATTCATTTTAGTGATTTAATCACAAGTGGCTGAGCTTCCATCTGTTCGAGTGAGATAATGACAGAAGTCTGAGATATAAACTCCCTTCCTACTCCTCCCTCTCCAAATTATTCCTATAAGTGGCTCAGTGCTTCAGAAAAGGAAACATTTCTCTTCATTAGTATTTATTTGCATCTTAATACAAATTCATGAAAAAAAATGGGAAGATTCACTAAACTGTACATCATGCCTGCCTGTGCTGGGATGAAATACTAACTCATTGCCCTGAAAATGCAGGGAAGTCTCATTGTTCCCTGGATGACATTTGTGCCTTAGTTCAACCTAGCACCAGCTTCTGGACCTAGTAGGAATTTTAATGACTAATTTTGAATCTTGTTTGAAAGATTTCTTTGTTTCTCTTTTCTTCATTATGCCCTTCCCAAAAAGGAATAGCCGGTTTTGGAACACTTTTTTTACCTGGGAGAGAACCAAAGTTATTGACGAAGAAAAAATGTTCATTAAAATTTTAGTGGAAAAGTAATTTTCAAAACCTCTTGATATTTCCCATCCCAAGACTTTTCACCTCCATCTCTCCATCATATTGCAGAAAAGGAGGACAAATGTGAAGTTTCACTCACTGCTGTGTTACCAAGACTTTGGTTCCAAGTGCAAATACCATCATTTCTCTTTTATGATTTACTGCCAGGCTCTTTGCTTGTTTGTTTTTGTTTTTTTTCTTTTCCTTAAGGTGGGTTAGGAGACTTCTGTAGTCATAATTACTCAATGTCATGTTAAGCTTTCATCCAATCACATTTGTAATGTTTTAAGCCTGGTTCATCTTCCCAGTTATTGCACTACATTGATCTGTGCAAGCCAAGTACATTGCTTTAGTATTTTTTTTCTCCCAGTTCCCTGTAGAAAACTCTCACATTTTAAAACCATTTTCTATGGCCTCAGGGAAGTAATGGATTTATAATAGTCTGAGTACAAATGCACACGATCATTTAATAAGTGTATAAGCACAACTCGTGCAGACTGTGGATGTTGAAGGTACATCCTGACGTGTAGCTGCCTACAATAGGTAGAAGGCGGCGAAAGTGGCAACCACAGGCAGCTCATGCAGCAAACACCGGCCTTTTCTCTGACTATGAATTGTTCTCAGATGGATACTGATCTGTTCTGCAGCTCTTTGCTACAGGAAACTGTTCCCATCCCCATTTTTAAAGGAAAACAACCATTATCCACAGAACTCCACAGTGACCTTAGGCACAATCCCAAGAGCCCCTGAACTGGGCTGCTGAACTGAGACTTCAACACCGGGTTCCTTTCTCCTTCCATGTGCCTTCTGCAGATGCAAACGACTCAGACAAAGATCTCCACTTTGATGCTGTCTCTCCTTGCTGCCTTTGCTGTTTGCATCCCTCCCTAGCACCTCTTTGTATCTAATGGGGGCATCCAAGTGATCTGGGAGCAATGGCACAATGCAGTTAACCATTGTTCACCCAAAATCTATGTCAGTGTTCAGCTTATTACTGAGCTCCAGTATGAAAGAGGGTCACTGTCATGCATGTGCTTTGGCACCAAAAACAACATGTCAATGGTCACCAAGGGAGTCTGCTGGAAACCACAAGCAGATCTAGACCATTCAAGCAAGACAAGTGTCCTGTCCCACCCTGGCTAAGAGACAGATTTGAAAGAGCTTCGGGTGTAAAGTTCAGAAGAAATCTCCCAAAGTAGATAGGTGGAAAACTGTCAAGAACTCCCATGGAAAAATCTATGAACTTCAATTTTGAGTAAAAATTATAATCTTTCTTTGCAGTGTTTTCTGGCTCTGTCTGCTTTCCTCAACCCATTTTTTAAATTTTTTCAAGTAGAATAGGCAATTCTCCAAATTGAATGTTTCTTCATTCAAATTTCCTTGGAGCAAAGGAATCGTGAGACTCTTTCTTGACAAGAAATCTGGCTCCTACAGTGGTATCAATTCTTCTGCACATCTTGGTTTGAGATCCAGCTGAAATACGTTAAGTGTAATAGCACTAAACTTCAAGGATTAGCTTTCAGTTGGCAGTGAGGCATTATGTTCCTTGGTTAATTCATTCGTAACATCAGTATGTCTGAAACAAGAACAGAGAGAAGCATAATTACTTATGGCAATATTTGGTTGAAGTGAGACTCATTTGGGCTCTACAGATTTTTTCTTTTTCCTTTGCAGTAGAACTTACATTGTGGTAGAAGGAGGAAAGAAGGAAGAAAGTGAAAGAGAGAAGAAAGGCTTTTTTGATATATGCTGATTGAAATATTTTCCAGAGAAAAGTAGTCAAAAATGCTTTTAAGTAGTTCTTGAAAGAGCTGCGCATGTATCAGATATCTCATCTCTTAGAAATGACCAAGTATTTGTTGTTGTACCTGTTTTTTTTTTCCCTGTTTCCTCCTGAATTGGAATTTTCCTGTAATTGCTTTAGCTATTCAGTCTTCAATTCTGCCAAGGTTTAATATTAAAAATTAGGAAAGGACGTATTGCTCTTCTCCCTCAGGATTTGATGGAAATTTTGTTTTAAAACCAAACAAACTCAGCAAAAAGCTTTACATTGTTTTCTATTTTTGTCATTAAAAGCTTTGTGATTCTTCTGCTGTAAACTGATTTTTACCCAGATTTAACACTTCCTCCTCTGACGATGCACTGGCACCAGAGCACTCTTCTGAAGCAGGGAAATGAGGATGCGTTTCACTTTGTGAGTGACAGCAGCAGAGGTGACAGTTTTTTCAATGAAAGAGACTGAAGGACAAGTCATCAGCCACAGGACAAGTTCAGTGATTACAAGGAAACATCCATCCTGGATTGCTTTCTTTGGTCTAACACTTGCCTGGGAAAAGGGGAAAAATGGGGAGATTTGCTTTAGGGGTCAGGTTTCCATCAAATGAAATGGAGCTGCAGGGCAGGCCCAGGTGCAGCACCATTTTTTTGGTACTGACTACATAGGCTTTCCCCACACACTTAAAAAAAAAAAAATAAATCTCTGCTCTGCTGCTTTTCTGGACTGATGCTGGACCAAACACTAATACTGGCCCAACAGCTCTGGCAGTCAGCAACACGTGTTGCCTTGTTTTTCACCTTTCTGTGTTTATTTCACTATTTACTCAGTTAGACATTCCCCACAAAAAAAAAAAGAATAAAAAAAAAAGACAAGGAAAGTTGACCAGTTCCATATATCTAAATGTCTCTTAGTCCACATATTACAAGGAATATGCTGCTAACAGGGAGTTTGCAAATATCCCACTGTGCTGATACCCAGCTCCATCATCTCTGCCTGTGCAGCTGGACCCCGTCTCTCCCGAGCAGCATCGCCGCGGGGGGAGCTGAGTTTGGGCTGCAGCCTTGGTCGTGATGGAAAAGCTTTGTTCTGATGGGAGGTGGCTGGGGACTCCTGAAGCCTCTGCCTAGTGTCTGGGTTTGGAAGGAGCTTGAGCATTTGGTGCATACTACAAAATGTCTCCCAGCACTCCATCCTTTCGTCTTGCTCTGCGTTGGAGATTTTGCCATGGCAGCCAGAGCAGANATCTTGCTCTGCGTTGGTTAGTAGCTGGAGAGAAAAGATGGAGATTTTTGCCATGGCAGCCAGAGCAGAAAGGGGATTCTGAGCAGCCAGAAGGAGGGAGGTTGTCTCTGCAAGTACTGTATTTCCTCATTCCTTAGCACTTATTTGCAGCTCCCTGGTATCCAATAATTATTGTTCTGGAACATTTCCAAGAGCACTTTGCTGTGTGTGAAATTCAGCTGGACACATTCTGGATGGCGCAGTCTCCTGCCTGGATGAATCTCACTCGTCACATCAGGTCTCTGGCAGAAATTCTGAACTCTGAATTCTTGTTTCTAACAAATCCCCTGCAACTTTGGCTTGAGATTTGCCATTACACCAAACTATTCTGCAGGGCATCTCATTTGCAAGAATACAGAATAAAGTAAATTCCAAAAGATCACAAGAAAAGGATGTTTACCTAGGCTCTGATTTCCAAAAGCTCCTAAGCATTGGCTTAAAATTTTCAGGAGGTTTTGAATGTGTGTTCCATGTTGTCCTGCATAAGAACCTTCTCTTGAAACTTTTGCAGTAGCTTTTCTACAGCTCTTATTGCTCTTCATAATTGCAAGGAAAATAAAAAGGGGTGAGGGAGAGGGGACACTGGGACATGGAATTTTATAGTGAAATATAAATAAATTATATCATCCTGCACAATTAAAAAAAGTTATTCCTAAATAATAAATAAATACTAAATAATACATTATTTTTTTTTAAAAGGTTAACATCTGATTTCTGTAGGCAAGTCATGAATTAAACATCATGCAAAACAATTAAGCTCTGGGAAATAGGATTTCTGATATAGTGGTCAACAATTAAAAATAAATGTGCTACTCCACCCCAGGGAAAAACAGTAAGATGTCATGCTTTCATGCTATGGGGAACAAACATACCGTGTGACTCCAGCTGGAAAGTGCTGCAAAATATAAAGCAAATATGCAACGAGTGACAGAGACCTAATCTGAGACACCGCTACACAGAGGATGCAGGCTGCTGCCGTTATTTCTGAAGGAGAGACACCACTGAGAGACACTCACTCCTCCCAGCAGCAACCTTCTAAATTCTTCACCTGCACTTACTTGCAAATACAATTCCTAGCAGCATGGACATCTCTACAAGCAAATCCTCCCAATTCACATCCACCGACTGTGACAGGTTTGTCTAGAAATCGGTTGCTGGGAGTGTAACCAAAATGCAGCCTCCTTCAATAGACAGCATCTATGGCTAGAAGACTACTGCAAGGAGCAGGTTTAGCTAAACACATGTAAGCGTTGATGTGTTTCCTTGCAGCTGTCTCTGAGCAAAATATATTAAAACACTGTAATGAAAGCGGCTCTATCGCGACCTTACAGCTTCTGAAGTTAATTTCCATGTAACTATCTGCTTCCTTTTTTTCTGTGTGCTCTACCTCCCCAGAAAGATGTGCTGAGGCACCATACATATTAAAACAATCCAAATGCTATTGTTTAAGCCAAAGCCAAATATCTTCTGATCTGATCATTAATACTTTTGTAACTTCATTTATTCTGGAAGCACTCTGGAGAGATGTTCTGTTCACGAGCTCCCTTCAGTGCCAACAACCTACCTGAATGAATTGTCCCCTGTTTGTACCTGAGCTGTGTGAAGAGATGGTATCTATTATTGGTTGCCTCTCCATGCCCATTGCTTGGGGAATTGTCTGAATTGTTTACCATGGGCAATGTGTATTTGAACAGATGGTAAATATCGCCATTCCTGCCAACAAGAGTCAAGAGATGCCACTAAAATCCATTTAGAACTAGCAAAAAAACCCAACAACAACAACAACAACAAAACTAGTTGAGAATTTTCTCAGGTCTGTTGCAGGTGAAATCTGTCAGTTAATGGGTACTTTCAAAGTACTTGTTCTGAATGGTTCATTAGAAAACTTATCTCTGCCTCGGGTGCTGATAGGAAGAACCCCAGATGGACACTTTTCTTCACTGATAATCAGGTCCTAGTTATATCCTGAAAGGAATTTGATGTGTTGTAGGTACAAGTTGAAAAAAAATGCTGCATTTTCTATCTGCTTTATATCAGCAATGCACACTATTATGGAAATTATTTTAGACTTGGCAGAGTTTTCCAGAGAGAAGCAATCAAGATATAAAACCTCACAATGGTTTGGTGCATACAGCCATTTCTTTCAGCTCAGGCAACTTCATCTCTTTTCCCTCTTTACTCTGTAGGGCTTCATGATTATCAAATACAAACCAGTGACTGAAAAATGGGTCATTGTTTTGCAACATGTCCACTGGAGATGCCAAGAAACTTTTCCAAGATCTTTCACATAGCTATTGCTTGTGGCTTGATTACACTGAGTTACAGAGTCGTACAGAGCTGGTGCCCCCAAGACATTAAACTTTCATACGAGGCAGTGTGAATAGTATATTCAAACACATTTGTTCTCTATAGGATAATTTGGAACACTTTAGCCCTCCTCTCCCTTCAGTCCTTGCTGCTGCATTGTTTCCACGTAGCTGGTTGTTCATCTTTTATTTCCCAAGACAGCAATACAATGTCAGCATGTGCAACTTTACGTCAGTGACCAACTCTTGCGTGTGGTGTTGTGACACCACCCCATCTACAACACCACTTCTTGTACTTCTTTCTGGCTTCATGTCCCATGTATGAATGATGCAATGTCATCTGAAGCCATCTACTAGCCCTAGTTAGGCAGACACTGCTCCCCTCTCTGTCCTCTTTTCCACGGTCATGCCAGGACTTTGAAGATTATTTTAAAGACTGAATCTGGAAAGTTATTTATTTTGCTTTGGGATGAACAGAAACTACATTCCCTTAGGTATCCAAAGATGAAAGACTAATAAAACACCCAGGTCTGAAAATTCTCCAAGAGCTGGAGTTGGACCCATCTCACTTAGCCAAAAGATAAAACAGCACTGAAATGAAATTATTCAACTAATTCTTCCTCCCTTTATTGTCTGTTGAGGGAGCCTTGCTCTCCCAGTCGGACTTTTAATCCCTTTTTCATCAGGATGTTCTTTACTGATATAGACAAAGTTGTAATGGCAATTTAATACAAATGAGAAAAACATCAATAAAACCTCCCTGTTGAATTTAAAGGGAAAGTTTCACCTACCAGTTTGTGCTATGTGGGGCTGAGGAACCTATTTACAAAAGACTGGTGAGACAATAAAGACTTTCTGAAAGGAATTGGCCCCTTGACATGATGATCTGTGTCCCTCAAATGCCATTGAAGATTTGGACCATCGGTTTAAGTTACAAAGTATGAGTCTGGTAGGGACAAACTGAAACCATGGAATTCTGTATTACTTCTGTCTCTGTTAAAGAGTTGGTGGATTCTACTACATCCTGGCAATTATGAAAACAGCAGTAGAGATCCCATATTTTTTGTCAGTGAATAATTTGCCACAAGGTAACTATGATGTGGAAATAGCTCTAATATGGTCCTGTCCTTGGGTGAACACAAAGAAACCATTCCAGCCCAAATCCTCTAAGAAGGCTCAGACAGGTTCTACATTTTTATTCCAACCTTCAATATTCCGCTTACCAACACAGGCTATATTTCTTAACTCATTAAAAGAAAATATATTCATTACTCTATTGGAAGAATGGTTGAGTGGATTTTGAGTCTGGACTGGTAGATTTTCATTCCAATTTTTAGGACTAGATTTACTGTCTTGACAGGGAGTAGGTGTAACATTTTTGTCTAGTCATTCAGTATCCTGTTTTCTCCTGAATTGAATCTAGTGTCTTATGTACTCATCCTGTGACTAACTATGAGAGCTTGGCCAAATATTCCATCCACTGTCCAATTCTTAACTCACACATCTTTACTGTACAGTGTAGGTCCACCTGTTACTACACTAAGCAGAGCATAGGTCTGCGACACGCACTTGAGGTCATTAGGATTTTCAATTCAAGCCTAGGTGAGACAGCGAAAAGGAGCTTCCCATGAGGCCAGAATTTGGGCCAGTAGTAGTCTGTAGTCAACCGGAGCTGCCTGGAAGCAGGTTTGAACAGCCCACTCTCAAAGCTGTGGTTTTAACAAGCTGGACCAGACCAATCCACCTCCAGAACAATCTCCTTTCCAGTTTTCTTTCAAAACAGGAAGTGATTCTGGAATTTCAATAAGATCCAAAAAATGCTGTCTTGGTGTAACGGGAATGTGTGATGTCTTCTCTGAAATGCACAGACTATGCACTGAGCTTGTACAGCATAGATGGGTACGAAGCAGTCCAGATGGGGTAAAGGGGTGTGTGCGTGTGTGTGTGTTTGGAGTTCAAGGAGATCGGTAAACCTTGCAAAAATCCAAAAGATGAGTGACACAAGCAAGTAACACTTGGTGAGAAGTGAAGTGCATGTGGTCTTCATCTTGATTTCCCTTAACATTTGGAATCATATCCAAGCAAGTTCAGCAAACATCACTTCTCCCTTCACCAGACGAGCTGTGCTTTTCCCTCTGGCTCTTCTGAACACTTTCCAGTGCTCCCTTAAGAGCCGTTTCCAAGCACAGCTAGAGTGCTCTTCCTTACATGGAGTACATGGCAGGAATGGGATGGAACAAAAGGATACCTCAACTCCTCTTGGCAGCCAGACAAAGTCTCAGAGGAGCACAATACGACTCTAATGTTTAAATCTTCTAGAAAAAAAAAAAAATCCACAGCCTTTTCAATGCTTTTATCGTAGCCCAAACACAAATGTTCAAAGTCATGGAATTTCTAATACAGACATCTACCAGTGAGGCCAAAATCTTCTCTTGGCCAGTCTAGTTCTCAGATGGAGAAATGGAGTAATCAGCTGGATCTAGTGGCACAGTTGCTAAAAGCAAAGAGTTAGGCAGAAGAACTCTTCACTGGCCATCTACATACACGTACCACAGCTGTTATATCATCCCCTCCTCATTTATCCTCATAAACACTGCTGGCATCTCAAATGTTCAACCTGCATGGCAGTTTGCGAACATTTCAATTCACTACTCCAATTAATGGCAATAACACTAATAGAATAAGTCACATTTTCTCAGGATAAATATCTGATGCCCAAATCTGTAAAACTATGCTTTCAAAGTCAAAATGTCCATATGCTGATTTTAGCTCT
Organism: Syrrhaptes paradoxus; assembly: GCA_013400615.1. Taxonomy (NCBI): domain Eukaryota; kingdom Metazoa; phylum Chordata; class Aves; order Pterocliformes; family Pteroclidae; genus Syrrhaptes; species Syrrhaptes paradoxus. The sequence goes on from VZTO01013379.1 coordinate 84,750, forward strand.
AAATGTCATAATTGCACAGCTCCACACAAATTTCAAACCATTTGCTAAGCCTGGCTGAGTTTATTATCGTCAGTTACCTCCCCCCATTGCGAGGGCGCCTTTACAATCAAAAGATAGGAATCTTTTATTTTCAGCTCTTTTCTTCGCAGTAGTTTAAAAAGGACCATAGGTGGCTCATTCCTGAGCTCAGCTGTCTAGACGTCTTTATGCTCTTTTCTCCTGCCTGAAAAATATATAAATATCTATTTATTTAACTTAGAGAAATAAGTTCATATTTAGGTTAATACGAATATTTCTTTAGATATGAATGTTGTGTGAACCTATTTACCAATCTCTTGGTCTCCATGACATATGAGAGAGGGTAGGAGCTTTGAATAAATACAAGATAAATAGAAGTGTTTAAAAGGGAGATTAAATGAGAAAGCATTATTTCCTCTCACGTCCAACAGTTCTGTGAGGGTTTCTCAGCCCATGTACAGAAAGCACGTAGATATTCCTGACAGAGACTGCACCTGCATATAAATCCAACTGCTTCTCTGCATGACTGTGTATAATGGATTTTTAGCAGCACTATAACAATTTCCTTACGCATTACTAGCCTGTGACCCCGGCTCATTTGGAGCCCTATCCCGCCTGCTTTTATTTTGGTTTAAACCTGCAACAGACTTCTGTAACAGCTCTGATTTGTGCCAGATTAAAGGAAAGCTGGCTCAGTAGCAGCCTCATGCAAATGTTGCTCCCATAAGGTGCCTGAAAGCACCCAGTTAAAACCAGTCCTGCAGCTTCATGCACAGCTATTGCTGTGGACAAGTCCCATCGCAGGGAGTCATAGTGCAAAAACACTAGAAATAATCTGGACTTTGACCCCTTTCATGCTAAATTTCCTGACTTCTGCCTGAGAAACTATGGATTATGTTGCAAATAATTGGACCAACTAATCGAAAGACTGAGAATAGTTTATGGAAGCTATTGTTTATCAAAAAGCAATAAGAGTTAACAAGAAACATCTTTATGACTAGAATCACAGAGTATAAAAATCGATTTTATACTTTAATATATATATATTCTGAAGTTGACACCTCATTTGTTGTGATGTAAACTACCTGTCTGAGTGATGCTGATGCAGAAGAAGCTATTGAGGTAATTAAAGGTGCTTCCCATCACCCTGGCCATGTGGTCATCTCCCTTGAAGGCACATGTATTCTCAGAAGTCCGGTTAATTCCACTTTTTTAAAAACACTTAAGAGTCTTTTAATAAGATAGCTTTTTGTAAGTGTTTTGCAACACTGTTTCTGACAGGGACATAAAAAAGCAAAGCGAAGAGATGATGGAGTAGGAAACACTGGTCACAATGTCAGCCATCCCTGCTCCTCCCTTTGTACTCCCTACAGATTTTAAAGGTCAGAAAGACATGGAACAATGCCCGTGTCCTGAGAAGAATAAGCAAGGAAGGTTAAAAAAAAGTTTTGTGAACTTAGGAATTTTCTTCCTTTTGCTTCTCAGAGCAATGAGCTGTCTGGGTTACGTGGGACTGAGTACTTTATGGTTAACATTTGCTGTGATTGGCTGAGCCACTGTATAAAACCAAAAAGAAAGTTCACCTTTAAGATAGATATTTTTAGCAACTGACCCATATGGTACGAACTCCTGTCCAAAATGTATTTTTGTGGCAAGAGGCTTTAAAGAAAATAGAAGTTTTTCTTTGTTAAAAAAAAATTCATTTTAAATGATAGGCAACATCTTCCAAGTGCTGGGCCACACAACTCTTCTGACTTCCTGGCTGGAGGAAACCTGTAAGTCAGAGAAATGCCTTTTCCTTCCCCATGCATGTTTACTCTACATTGTAACATTTATTCCTATTTTTTTTGTTCTTCATAAAGGAAATCTTCTGGCATGTCAAACAAATACATTTTAAAGAGAGTTGTTGGGGTTTTAATGGAAAAATTTTCAGACAAGTGACATTGACCATAAAGGTTTCTATTTCCACAAATCTGAAAATGAAATAAAACTGTGGAACAATGGACTTTCTTTATGTACCTTTCCAACAGCAAAGACAATTAGATTTGTGGTTGTACCTTAATCATAAATGAAATAATGCCAATAAATATTGAGGAAGACTTACTACTGCCTTGCTCCCTGGGCACAAGCCGGGTGAACCCTGCTGCAAACCCCAGAGAGCTGAAGTCACAGGAAGCCCAGGAGCAGCTTGTATGCTGGAGATGACAACAACCTCCCAGGGGTTTGATGGTGGCGTGATGCTCACCCATGCATACTTCAGCATCCCATAACCTAACGGCAACCTCCCCAGGCCATGGTGCCTACCTTCCTTTGGCAGGGAGGGACTCGGGCTGCCTGGTAGCCCTGTCCCAGCACAGAAACATAAAGCCAGGAGGCACCTTGAAAATATCATCCCAACTGTGACTGAGGGAGGAGAGCCTCAAGCTAACTCACCATGAGAGACATGTATCCAGCTGTTCCTGGAGCCTCCCCAAACCATCCAACGGCTTCCCTTCAAACCTTAAAGACAGGGAGAACTGATTACTGCCTTGTCCTCACAGCAGCTTCACATCACACCTCTGTGTCGTGGAAGCTGTGCTAAAACTGTTCAGAAGCTGTGCGTTGCTTAAGAGATGCATTTTGGCCGCCTCTTTTCTAGCATTTATATCGCTGTTGCCCAGCAGGTGTAGTGTACTCAGGTCTGCATCAGTCTCCAGTTTGCATTCCTACCGAGCTATCAGCCCCAAACTGCAGCTGTACTACCTGTCTGGGCTGAAATTAGTCCAAATCTTCTGTGCGTCAGTGTGGGGGCAGAATTGCCTTTGCTCAGCAGGCTGTGAATGCACTCTTCAGTCATTCAAAGCTCTGCCTACAGCCAGCTCTAATTTTACTCTATTTTGTTTGTGCTAGAGTGGCTGGGCTGGTATTTTTTCCTCCCTTCCACTTAATCTATTTTGTCTTTCTAATAACATCTTCTAATAATATCTTCCATCCTGATTTATTTATAACTACTGCCCTTTCATTCAGGTATTACCACCAAAAGTGATCTAAAATTGAGTCCAATTACTGTGGAGGTGCCGGGGGTAAGTCACTTATTTGTAGGTTAAGTTTTAGATTTGAAATACTATTGAGATGGATGGATTTTCTGTGTTGTTCCTGCTCCTAATCACCCTGCAGTCTGGATGGGAAGGGAATGCAGTGTGGGGGAGCAGTGTGGGCGTGTGCCAGAATTTCTTTCCAAAGGCTGACGGTCTCAAAGGAAAAGTGACTGATATAGATTATCTTTATTTGCTTGGCAGGTGGCACTTAGCATAGGGAAGTTGCATTGGACATGCTCAGTCCTTTCACGCTCCAGTTGAAGGAAACAAATGGTCAACAAAAAGCGCAGGGAGAAATCCATTCCAAAGATGCTTTAACATGCCATCTCAGTTTGCAAACACTGCTCGCTTGTTTGTCTTTTCTTGAAACAACAAATCTCCTCGTGAGATGTTACAGCAATGTGACAGAACAAAGAGGCATCCTGCAACTTGGCAAGCGGTATCACTGGCAAAGCTCGGCGAAGGAGGTGATTCTGCAACACGCCCCAGCAAGCCATTGGATGGGAGGTGTGGATACCCTGTGTGCCCCTGTGCCAGGTACCAATGTTGGAGATGAAGGCAAGGAAGAGTTGTATCCTGGGCAAGGCTGAAGGTCCTCCCAGGCCCACAGCTTTACTGACTAAGGTAGGAGAGGGAATTCACCTTGGTCTTGAATCCAGGGAGAAGCTAGCTTCTCCTTCTCCTGCCATTGCGCTCCATTTGTCTTAGAGGTGTAAAAAAGAGGAGCATGAGGCCAGTAATTTCTCCTCTTGTCCCAACACAAGCTCTAATGATACTAAAATTAAACATGTTTAATGTGATTTGGGGAATCTCCAGAGGTGCATCTTCAACACTTAATCCAAGATTTCAGTCTATCTTTGTCCTTCCCACTAGAATGTTTTTACTTTTATTTTTCCTCTCCAATACCTAACTCCTACTACTTAACATTATTGGATGTTATTACCTAGGAAGTCAGCACCTGGTCCTTATGCAGGAAACAAAATCACCAGCAAAGCTGAGTGAAAGAAGTCAGTTTACTTCATCTGTTGGATTTCAGCATGAAATATTTGGAATGAAATGAAGAGATTTATTTTTATTTTTTTCTTTTTCTTTTTTTTGTTTTTTTTGCACACCAAATATATGGTATGCAGGCTAGTAGAAAAATTAGCTTGCATATAAAAATACTTTTAATTATTGCATAGCGACCTCACATCTGCCAGGGTCAGTCAGAATGAATGAGACAACATTTTTCCGTAGAGTTTTGGCACTGGAAGTAACAAAAAGAGCCCAGAATTCCCATGTGGGGAATCTTAGATTTTTGTTACCACGGGTGTTTAATTCCCACTTGAAAACCAGTAACCAAAATAATTCTTGCAGTGGGTTATACCAAAATCATTCTGTGTATGTAAAGCATATAAAAAATTAAAAGTCGAAAAAAGAAAATAAAACAGTACTGCTATGGATTCCTTGTGGACACTAAAGTGAAAACTGTGTGGGTGAAAAGCAAAGGAATAAGGAACCAGCAAGCTAGCAGCACAGGGGAGGTCCCAGATCACGAAGAACACAGTAATAGGAAGGGTTTAAGAGAAAAAAACCCTAAAAAACAGACTTCAAAACTTCAGGAATATGTTGGGCTGCCAAACCTCTAGTGAGAAGCAGCAACTGAATTCCAACTTTACTGAAGATATTGGACTGAGTTAGCACAGACCCCGTTGAATAGTTCCAGTGACTGCAAAGAGAAGTTGTGGGGCAGGAATTAGACATCTTCGACTCAGCTTTAAGGAGAGGGGAGCTCTTCTGGCAGTATTCAGAGTGGAAGAGAAAATGGAGAAGCTTCTGTATGGGTTCTACAACTGCCAGCTGAGAGAAGTAGCAGGAGACACCGCCAGGATATGACCGCTGCCACAACAGGAAACACAGGGGACAGTTCACCAGGAGATGGGTGGCTGGTGCTGGAGCTCAGGATCAGCCCTTTGGCTGCCTTAGATCTTTTCAGCACACTCCCCATGCAGGAGCCTGCACCCCTGGGACCCCGTTTGGTCCCTGCTCTGAGTCCATCGGTGGTAGAGGAGAACTGCTTGCTCCAGCGGTGTAAAGCAGAGACAGCTGAGGACATATGCTTGCAATGGTGACAGCCATCACGCACCAGCCAGGACTCTGTGTCTTTCTCTCCCCTCCCTTCCCGGTTGGTCTCTCTTCCCCTTCCCTCCGATTTACTGCCAGTCACTTCCAGGCAGGCATTTTGTTTTCGTTTACAACATGGATCCTTCTTTTCCCCATTCCTATGATTTTCAGTGTGACAAAATGACACTTCTGACAAGCAAGCCTTCCTCTTCCCCCACCTCCCCTTGTTCTGTGGATGTTTTCTCAGCCAATTAATCTAACATCATGTACCATTTAGGTTTGAGAGGTTGGCGTGACTCCTGAAGGAGACAGAATGTGCTGCTGGGAACAGAGGGGTGGGGGTGATGGAGAGGACCATGAGGAGGCTCCAAATTGCCTGAATTACTCATCAGGAGGGTGGCAATATGGAAGCCTGGAATATCTTCTTTCTTCATCTCCTTCCTCGCAGACATCTTTGACACAGCTGTCAATACACCACGGAGCCATTGTGTGTGTGTGTGTGTGCGTGACTAGAGGAGGGACAAAGTTCTGCTGAAATGCTATCAAGCAGGTATTATGGATGTGTCTATCAGGCTCTCTGAATATCACTTCACATAATTAGCAGGTAGGAACAATGCAAAATACTAGCTGGAGAGGGATTGCTCTTCCCCTCTGAACATAGCTCTCTGAAAAGAATAGCCAAGTTTTTGAGACTGAAATAAATAACTTGATGGAAAAAAAAATTAAACCCACAAATTCAATGTTTTTTTTTCACATCCCCTCCTTCCAGTTATGTTTTTCTGTCAATTTGAAAATCTTTGTGCTAGAAATGCTGCTGTATCAAATGGAATAACATGCACAACATACTAGAAATTGCAGCCAAATTTCAAACCCAACTATTCTACTTGAGTTATGACAGAATTTGATTAGTTTTCTTTGATTTTTAGCCAGACCTTATTTCCATTCAGTTTTAGCCTTTCTGGGAAAAGCATCCTCAGCTTGCCCTTATATTCTACTGCCCTGTAATTTTTTTATTTTTAGACTGTTCCTGGATTTTGAGTCTTTCAAATTCATAAAGGCTAGAAGTGCTCTCCCCCTGCTTTATGTGAAATCCATTATGTTAAACGCATTACAGACTGGTCTAACATAATGTTGCAGTTCTATAGATTGATGCATTAAGATGTACCAAGTGTGATAAAATCATGGGGCTCATCACTGCAAACATGTAGAAAAAAGTCTCTGATTGCTTTGAGCATCTTTTCCCCTGAAAAAAAAAAAAAAACAAACAGCCAAACAAATCAATGTAAGAGCAGCAGCATTGGGTCATCACCTCCCACATATAACAAGAATAGTGGGATTTTAGCAATGCTTGCTTGGATGTCACAGGTTGTGCAGTGATCGCAGTCTGACCACTTCATGGAAGTTTCCCTGTAAGCAATTTCGTCTTTAACCCACCTGGCAGTTTCTTGAATGCAGCATCCTCAAGACTCAGCACTTCTGCTGCAGAGCTTCCCATTACTCTTTTTTTTTTTTTTTTTCCCCCGATTAGCTTAGAATGTGCTACTGAGTGAAAAGCCTGAGGGACTCTGTGGATTGTGTAGGAAGGAGGTTTAAAAAAGCAAACGCTGGAGTGCAAGAAGACTTCACAGGCTGTACTACAGTAGCATCAGCCTGTTGCCCTGCAACCAGTTCCTAATATCAACTCATCAAGTACTCAGCTGCTGTCTACTGTTTTGAAATGAAAAAGGATTTTCTGCTTGGTGCATGAACCCTGAGAGCAATCTTGCTTCAAATGCAGTGGGAATGCCCTGGCCCATTGCCTTGTTAAGGGGAAATGAAGCTGGGAAGCAGCTGTGTGTCTCTCTAGCTCTGAAATGGGAAGGATGCTGAGCAGAGAAACGTGCAACATTTTAAGTAGTGGGTGGGGGGGAACAGTGAAGGAGAAAAGTGACTTTTCCGATGGCTTAGCAAAAGAAGATGGACAAGAAATGAATCTTCACCTGTGTGGCTTACAAGAGATTTAGCTCCAGCTCAAGGCAGTTTGTTTCATTGAAAACAAAGAAAACAATTAACAGTGCTGGCCAGAACTTTGCTGCCAAATCCAGCAGAAGATTTTCTTCTTCTTATCATGCAGCATTAAATAAACAGAGCGGAAGAAAAAATATTAAGGAAGCTCTCCCCCTCTGTATTATTTTTGGCTTTTTGAAGGGGATTTAAAGCCAATTTTTAAATATATACATAAATCAGCTTATGTTTTTTGTGCACAACATTGGGAATATGTCAACAGGAATGTATGCCCTGGCCTTTGCTCCCAGGTGCTTGAAATAATGGTCTGTGAGACTACTGAAGAGCCTGGGTGGCTCTGACACTCTTTTCATCACCCTGCGCAGAAGAAAATAGATGTTGTGTAAACTAGAAGCTTGTGGGCGCTAATGGCAGATTTTCACATGGGATAAACATATGTTCGGTTTGCTCAGAGCAAGTGAATTTCCCATTCCACTACAAAAAAAAAAAAAAAAAAAAAAAACTTATTTTAACTGATGGAAACTTCACTCTAGAACACTTTGGTAATTACTTGCAAAATTCAGTTCTCTGCCCTTGGATGTCCAAGAGGGTGGTGACAAGAACAGCATGAAATTCTGGCTACCTCTTAATATTACTGTCAGTCTTGAAAATACCGGAAGCATCCAAGTTTTCTGCCTTTTGTGGATGAAGATTCAATGTCAACTTTGAAGATTGCTGAAAAATAAGACATGAATAAAACTTAAAAAGGATCAATGCTCAGTTGGAGAACAGGCCAAGGGAAGTCTGGATGTGGATTCCACTTACCTTTGTGCTAGAAGATAAAATCTAGTCCAGAAACCCCAGGAGAACAGTCCCACCCGCCCTTCTGTTGTTTCAAAGATGTCTTGATGTTTAACCTTCAGACTGCATTACAACAACTCCTCTCCCATACCAGTATTTTGGTTCCTGCACTTTGAGCCAACCTGAAACTGTACAAATGAAAGGGGGAAAACAAGCAGTGTAGGAAAAATCAGTTCTTTGCTAACCTCTGCAAGGTATGGTCTGTGCAGAAAACTCTAGGGGACGTTTGTTCCACAAAAAGGGGTGACAGTTTCTCTCTGGGTGCCTTACAAATTTTCAAATCATGTCCCAGCTATTCCCTACATCCCCTAGCTAGCCTGCTTTTAGAAAAAGATTGAAAAGCCTGCACAACTTGATGGTTATTTTTCAGACCTCAGTGAGTCAGTCTGAAATGCTGCCTTTCAGTCTTGTACTCTGGGTCTGACTCTGCACATGTGAGTAAGGGGGCTTAACCCTCCAAAATATTGTTTCAGATTCTACAACTCATGCAGGCAACGAGCCAACAATTTCAGTACCTCAAACCCTTGAGACTCCAGCCCTGAGATAAGCCTGGATCTACAAAGACCTTGCTCCAATTTTTAAAATACACTCTATAGTATATTTTCACCTAAGCTTGAATTATAAATTCACATGTGCATAAGGCAAGAGCCATTTAAGCACGATATGCTGCAAAACCAGAACTTTCCTATTCATATGGCAGTATTCAAAGCTTTTTTTAATGTCTGTGCAATTGGAAGGAGTAGAAAATGAGACTCAGTCATAAATACAGTGAAAGTAAGAGTAGACTAGAGGGATTTGATACTATACCTAAAACAAGATTTCATTTCAAGGACTGACAGCCTGAAATTCTTGTGCCAATGTTTTCCCCCTCCATACTTCTTTTTATGTGGTTTCTCACCACAGGAGTTTGGTGGAATACAGCAGAAAGTGTGTGACTGCCAGATGCAGTGTGACACAAACCCATCAGTGAATCAAACATCAACACATCCCTGCGTCCCTTCTCCCTGGCTGGGCACGTGGTCACACAGAAGGGCATCTCGCTTTGACCGCTTCGTGCTTTTGCCGCATTCATCGTTTCTTGGCATCGATTTCACATTCCGGTTTTCTCTCTCCCTCCGTCCTCACACAACAAAACCCCTTTGTGCACAGGCAGCAATGAGTTCTGGCTACACAACTGCCTCCTCTACTTCTCCCATCTTGAAACATTAATGAGTTGGAGGTGCCGTTGAAATTGGAGGTGCCGTTGAATGTTGTATCAGTAATGCAAAGAACTAATTTTGAGGAAAATGTAGTTGGTTTTAAAAAAACAAGAAAAGAAATTAAAATGTACTTCAAATATTTTTAGGCAAGCATGGAGACTTGGTAGTGATTTTAAAGCCTAGGGATAGGTAAAAGGCAGAACAGAATAGGAGTGGGACCTGAGTTAATTACAATGAAGCTTATGCAAGGAATTACCTGAGTTGTGAAAACGTTGGAGAAGACCAAAGAAAATAAGGAGCTGCTGCTACTTACCATTGTTACAATTTTATTTTAGGAAGCAACACCTAGCTTTGCCACACTGTGAGCTCACGACACATCACCACGGATCTCCTGCCATCTTTTCCCTTGTGAAACACATTTGGTGGTTAAACAGTGCTTTCCTTTCCGCTGATACAAACCTGCTACTGAAGGAGGGGAACAAGTTAGTAGTGCTAGTGATGGGTGAGAGTGGCATTAAAATAAAGGCTAGACAGAGATGACTATGTGAACATGATGCTCTTCAGTAGCAATTCCTAAATGATCAAGCAGGAGAAAGATATGGGAATAAACTGCAAAGAAGTAAAATGAGGTTATGGCAGATGGATTGGGAAACAGCCCTGGAGGATAGCTAGGTGAAAGGGGAGTAGGTGGGATACTATATTTGAAGGACAAATTAGGGAGGACTGGGTTCGATATTAGAGCTGAGCTAGTTTATGTTAGCCTGGCACAGCAAGAAGTTGGATCTTGCAATGTGACTATTGATCTCTTCCTTTCATGCTGCTCAGTGCTGAAATTCCCTGAATACAAATAGGGGCTTTTAATGGATTCCAGCGATTTTAAAGAAAAGTTTTAAATGTATGGTCACTTCTGAGCCACCCACATGACTACCCCATGAGACTAATACCTGCAGTCAAAAGAAAAAAAAAAGATAAAATAAAAGAATAAAAGAGAAATTAAGGAAGAAAGACAGATTTCTGTGCTTGGCATTTGCTTTTATTCTGACAGTACCATGTGCCTGGATCCTGTTCATGAGTGATGAAAAAGAAAATGCATGATAGATTCTGACACGTAGGGACCATCTGGGCAGGGTTTGAACTCAGAGTTGTAGAAGCCACATGAGAAAGTGAAATTCAAATATGATGCACCCCTGCCATTGCCGCACACGGAGAATTACTTGCAAGACAAAAGGCAGCGACAACGCCAACAAAGATGTTTGCACAGCAGAATGCTGGGAGAAAAGGATTGAGCCACTAGACTGGCATAAATTTGTCTTCAAGGTGCTCTTCAGATCAAATTTATGTTTTTGAACTTGTACTTTGTTATTATCATTCCATATGGTCACTGAGGCATCCTGTGGACCAGGAGCTGCATGGATTCCTAAGGAAGCAATGCTCTCTGTTGCACCACATTTAAAGAGGCTGAAAGTAAGAAAAGCGTATCAGCATTTCAAAATGAGACAGAAGTCTGTGACAGGTAAAACTCTCAGCCCCAATCACTGCCTAAATCACTAGAAATAAAACCAGATAAGTCTGTGTTTATCCAAAGTCTCCTCTTTATTTCAGAGTTGTTTTGCTTACACCCTTGCCAAATCTAATATTCTTATCTTTCTCTCTCTGTCTCTGGTTATAGAGACTCAATTACACTGACGCACAGTTGACATCATCATTTTTCTCTGGAAAGACTTTATAAAAGCTCTCATCCTTTGCTCTCTATTTCCTGTCTATAAAGTAAGCTAATGTTGCTTGCCCTTCTGACTTCTCATGTCCATTTTGTTTTCAATTCTCCAGGGTAAAGATTCCCTCCTTTTATGTCTTCTGCAGCATTAGAACATAAACTAATAGTTACTCTTGGCAGAAAACGTGGCTTAAATGAAGAAAACGGCAGTTATCCTCTCTTTTGGAAAGTGAAATAATATGGATTTTCCTATTTTGCAATGTTTCAATAAAAAAGCTTGAGCACTAAATATAAACTTTCCAGATCTTGAATTACCAGCCACTACCATTACCCATAGCAGACTAGATTATTGCAATCAAAATCCTAATCTGATATTCTTCCTCCCTTTCAAAGGCATTGTGTGTTTGCCATTCTTACGGAGAAACCAGTTTTTGGCCTTGTTTCTTGGATTACATTTCTTCCAGCAGAAGTGGCTAAAATAGTTCAGAGGACAACTTTTGGGCTTTTTTATCACGATTTCTCCTCCTTTGGGGAAGCAAATGCTTGGACACTACTTCAGTGCAGGCTCTAACAGCAGCTGAATGGAGAAGTGTCTGCCACAAAATCATTTGGGGGAATTCTATATTTTAAGACTTAAAAAAAAAGATTATCAGCTCTTTACAAGTTACAGCTTCCAAACTGACCTATTTCCTCTGTTTTCCTTGAACATAGAATGGAAAAAAATACCAACTCTGGAAATATGAGCAAAAGCTTTGTTTGCAGTAAGATCAGTCACTCCATAAAATAAATCCATGAAAAGGAGTGGCAGGAACCATAAATCTTGATTGCTTTATAGAAAATAAAGCAAAGCTGACCCAGACAAGGCAGTTATCACAGGGGGTGACATCACTGAGCACACAGGAAATGCAAAATTATTTTCAGAATCCTTTATTTCAGTATATATTGTTATTGTCTGCAGTTTAAAGTATTTGGAAAACTTTTAGCCTAGCTCAAAGTCAGTGGCTGGGCAGGAGAGGATAAATGAATAGGAAATGGATGGTTTTTTTTTTCTTTAGAACAGCAATTAAGAACCAGAGGTTCAGGGTGACCACACCACTGAGGATTCACATCCCAGCTGAACTAGTACAACTTTCGGCTGTAAGACACCAGTAGAACTACAGCTCAATTAAATACTACACATCATCAGAATTTTCTTTGTCCAAGAATCTACCTGGTTCAAATCCAGATCACTAACTGCATCTCTTGACCCACAATTTGAGTATCTGGCCCTAACAGTCAAGAGTTTCATGTATGCATGTTCCTCACCTACACCACCAAAAGGGGCTATTCCGTCTCTATTTATTTCTTCAGCCTCAATACCTGGGTGACTTGGGATGGTAAATGTACTATTTCCAGTTTGCTGAGACTCCAAAACTGAGTAGAAAGCTCAGTGGTTGAATATCTGGCCACATTAAATCCTGTAAACCATTGCTGTCAGCCCTTTAGTGAAACCGGAACATCCATGGGTCGAAAGAAGAGAAGTCTTCAGAAAGGGACTGAGCACTAGAGCCTTTTGCACTTAAATCCCAGCATTTGTTCATTATTTTTTCTTGCCAAATTATTTATAGCTGCCATGGGGATTTTTTTTTTAGTGTATAAGAAGTTATGTCTCGCGCTTGCTAACTGTTCTGCTGCTCACCCTTGATGAACATCCTCTGATGTTTCTCTTTTTATTTTGCCTGCTGTTTATTTACAAATATAAATTTGCTTCTCTCTCCTTCTGAGTAACCTTCAGAGAAAAGCTTTCAGTAAGGAAACGATAGCCTGAGGTGGCTGAGCATACAGTGTTTTCTTCTGTGCTTCTCTAGTTGGAAGGCTGCAAAGAGGAAAGAACAGACTAAAGTTCAACTCTGTTTACACAGCCTAAATCTGGTGGTGTTTATCAACATCTCTTCTGAAGTCATCCAGAAGTCTTCTGAAGTCATGCCTGCCTTTGGAATGGGGCTGCCAGAAGAATAGTAACAGTGAGATGACAAGAATAAGAAGGAGAACAAAGAAAGGGAGAAGGTGATGACAGAAGAGGAATATAGAATGCAAAAATTTCCATCAAAGGTTTAACTATTGATTTACAAGACAAAATATTTTTCTACCTAGATACATAGAATGGCCACCGAGATAAGCAGACACCAAGGGAGATAAAACTAATAAAGGTAAGTTGTTGGGCCTCAGAATTTGCTACAGATTCTGTAAATCGCAGGTTCTTTTTCAAACACTCTGACAGAGACAAGACAGCATGGAGCTATACATTTCTTTCCTCAGAGATTCTGCAAGCACCTTGGAAGAGATTAGAAGAGAAAGTCAGAGTGGTGACATGTTAAAGTGGATTAACAAAGAATCTAACTGTTGCTTTTGGTAAGAATGGAAGACATTTGTAAATCTAAAGAACAAGAAAGGGAGGAATTAACCAAAGCCATAGATGAATCATACACTCACACACACACACACAACCAACTCCTGGAAGAAATATCCAGAGATTACTGACCATAAAGACATATTCATGGCTCATAACGACCCCAAGCTATGAATTTCTGGAAGCTGGGAGAAGCACTGCTATATACTTGCCTTGTTCTTCCACTCTTTTCCTAGCAGGATTCCTTGCTGTTGGACAGATCCTTGACTAGTTGGAGCTTTGGTTTCACCCAGTTCTAACACTATGTTTGTTTTTAACTAGGAGAATAGTGAAGAGAGTTCATAATACAGCTAAAGGTGTCACTTACATGAAAATACTTTAAATAAAGACTGTCATTTCTAATGCTTACTGAACTACGAAATACATTCTGGCTGGAATGTGTGCCACTGTACATGCCCAGTAGAGACTTCTTGACACAGCTCCCTGAGCTGGAGTCTAACACCAATATATCTACACTTTTACATAATACCCATTTCTAAAGAACAGGCAGGTAAGCAAAAAAACCAACATTAATGTGATTGTTCTGGGTATCCCCCATTACTGTTGATAGAAGAATCTTAAATGCATGGAAGGAAGGAGAAACAAACCCTTTTGTTGCTGGGTATTGGAGCTGAACAAATTATTTACAATGAATAATTTATCTGACTAAATTAGATGCTTTCTGCTTGCTGAAGACTAGTGTTTCCTCTAATATATATGTATTTGAATATTTGCATGTCAGACAACTCCTGAGTGTACGGTATCCGTGAGTAGGTGGTGAGCAGCTCTCTGACAGTAACAGGTTTCACTGGCTGAGCTATGTACGAAGCCAACACAGCTTGGCTGAAGGATAGAGGTCTTCCCATCCACATCCATATCCACAGGGGACTTCTTTGGGCCAGCAGGTAGGATGTGAGTGGAGAAGCATCTGCATGGCACTGTCTCTGTTCTGGCTGGCTGAGTCTTCAAAGCACTTCCAGCTTCTCCATGTATAATTCAAGTCCTGCGAATACCAGCTGTGACAGTCTGGGTTACTATTTGCAAAGAATCATATTTTACTAGGAAATTATAAGCTATTTTAATCCATCTGTACATTTGATATATTGCCAAATGAAGGATTGGAGCTGGTCAGAAACATAAATAAAAGGTGTGGGCCAAAGCCCAGTATTGGCATATATTTGAGACAGTTTAATTAACCAGATGATTAGCTCCAATGACAATGCCCAGAAGTGATCGAGGAACTAAACTCTGAGATGTGACTTACTCTGTAAGTCCCATCAGCACACTAACCCTTTCCCAGAAGATGTGGAAAGAGACGGCCTGTCCCTGGGTGCAGCAGCAGAGCGATGGAGATGAAGAGCAACACACAAGGGTCACAGGGAACCCACAGGCCACGTCAGCACGCTGGGACTGTCTAGCAGCTCAGGCATTTCATGCACATATCGGCTGAGAATTTCTCACTGGGGGAGGGAAGGAAGAGTGAGCGAGGGTTGTGATGAAGGACAGTGACTCAGGCTGCCATATTTGGGGTGGAGGCAGAAGCAAAGACGTGAGTCACCCATCAAGCCAGTCAGGAAGGGCCAGCTTTCTATCCAGAAGATTAATTTGAGACTGGCTGATTTCCAAGAGGAAATCAGACAGAGGGATGCAGGATGCACTGTTTCTAGAAGAGAGAAGTTTCACAGCATTTGAGATGAGAGAGAAGAATAAGCAGAAGGACCCAAGACAAATGAAGGCAGAGACTATTCTGGAGAAGGAGAGGAAATGAGAAGGGTGCACAACCCCTTTCACTCTTCTCCAGTAAAGCTACTTAAGGAGTGGGAAAATAAAATTCAGTTTGCTATGTTTGTAATTGAAATCCCTCACACGATGGTGCTGAGGGACCTGTTTAAGTATGTACTGTTGTGAGCAGCCAAGAGAGAGAAGCAACCTTGGAGGAAGATTTTCTGGAGCATTGACTCTTGACATTCTGCTACCACAAGATCAGACATGTGAGGCGGGCAGATTGCAAATGTGTTGCACACTAAGGTTATCCATACTGGTGGGCAGTGCAGATGCCAAACGCAAGCAGTCACTCATGAGCACACTCCCAGTGCTGTGTTCCTCAGAAATGGGGCCACCAACCACACCAGAGCTAGTGGCTTCTGTCACAGCACAGAAGTGAGATGCAAGGAGAAGGTTTAGAAGTGACCATGCTTAATGCTCTTTTTGTCTCTGTTGACTAGACTCTCATTTCATGATTCTTACACTGGATTGATTTACTCTAAGGTTACTCCAATGATCTTCACCCTCTTACAGGAGGTACAAAACACGAGGCTGAGGTTAAGCCTAGCTCTGGCTCCCTGTTGAAGACAAAGCAGGAGGTTCCACCAGCAGCACTCCCATTATCATCAAGTTGCAGCACGGAAAAGGTGGTGTAATATCATTATGTTACAATGACCGAGATCCAGGAAGAGGAGCAAATGGGAGAAAATCTGCCACAACCTTGAGAAAGTCATTTACACTGTCTGCAACCGCATTTCCTCATCTACAAAACAGCATTTATGAATTTTCCCTACTTCATAAGGATATTCTGAAGGTGTAGTTCATCTGAAGACAGTGACTTGAAGAGGAGTGTGTTTTCTCCCTGTCAAACATTATAATTTGCTTTAAACTGCAGGTTTGGGGTTTTTAAAATTTTGCTCACAGTACATTGACTGAAAATCCGATTAAGTATGCAGTGAAGAGTGCAGTGACTACTGTTTGAAGTATGTTTTCACTGGAACATCAGAACTAATATAGCTGTCTAAATAATGTACAGGCTTGGCATAAATGTTATCATTAAGGATTTACATCCTGAGATAGCAATGGTTTTGAGGGGACATGCCTTCTGGACTTTCCTGTCAATAACATTGCACTGGAAAAAACTCCCTGGTGACTTGTTTATATTTGTTAATACACATTTTAATAGATCTTGAAGCACTGGCCAAAGTAATTTCATTACTTGACCTCAAAGGTTGCATCAATTTTTTGAATACTTCAAATGGCATGTTTTGCTCATCAGGACAGAAGGCTACAAAAATTCTCTCCACAGACACACTAGTATTTCCTTTAACCACCTGCTTTGGGGCTTTTATTTGTTATCTGAAACAGGCTGTGGTGAGACTCACAAGTACTGCAAAGTGAGTATGCCAGTCGTTAGTGACAAGTGGCCTTTGGTAGCTGTGATTCCTTGACGATATCTATCTACGGTATTTCCCCTGGTGCCCCAGGTCTGTAACTGGAGTCTGAGTCTAAGCAATGGAGCAGAGAGAAAGGGTTAAGATATTTCAAGGTGTTTAAAACTCCTTCTGGATCCCATCCCTAGCTGAAATGCAGTCCAACAGGTGGAAATTCAACAAGAACTGACTGATGACCCCTGCTTGATCAACCACATATTATCAGTCTCTGCCACAAGCAGATCACTTTGTAAGACATTTCCATCTGTCTCCATTCAGCTCTTGCCTTTGCTGTTATACTGGCCTGAATAATAGATAGTTTATTCACAGATCTCCAAACTGAGTAGCAAGACGTGCCAGCCAGCACCCTCTCACCATGATGATGCTTTAAGCATCTTCTCTCCCTTGGCTCCCCGACCTCTGTCCCACTGCGAAGGGGTGGCTGAGCCCTCTGAGACTGACCACGCTGCACAGAAGCAATCACTCGTTTTGAGCATATTGCACCTTTCAGTGGTCCCCTGGAAAGGTGTCCGCTGGGACACAATGCTTTCAAAGCCACCCCTGTTTCTGATCCTCTCCTAGCAGCTGTCCATGAGCAGGTTGTTGTAACATCTTGTTGATCGCACTCACGTAGGGCCTGAGGCTTTTACCTACTCTAGGGAACATCATTCAAGAGATTAATATGCTGTGACATGGATTTTGCTCAATAAGAGCTATAAAAACATGGCAGGGAGTGGGAGAAGGAGAAAGAATAGCCTGACTTGTGGTCATTTTTCTTTTCTGGAGTTTCTTAATTCCACTATAAGATACATTTTACATTGAGGGGTGATTTAGTTTCCACTTCAACCTTCAGATCTCTAAACACACAGCGAACACAGGGAGCAAGTGTTTCTTTCTTCTCTGTCTCACTCCCACCTCTCTCCACTCCCTCTCACAGTATTTAGAAGGACTAATATTGTTATACTGGGGGAAAAATCATGCCATATGATATGAAGCTGCAGAACCTTTCCATGAAACATATTTTATTTGATCTTTTTCCCCAGCAATGATTTGGAAGCTAAATGAACTGTAATGCATAGCTACAAAACTATTTATCTTTTTAAAGCTCCTCATCATGGTCTGCATTTGTCAGCATAAAACAGCCCCTACCCTGGGCTGGTACAGGTCAGGGACTTCCATATGAGAAAAAAAAAAACCCAAAACTGCTGGCAGGGCTCCAGGCATGCCCCAAGGTGGGAGATCAACAGTTGGGAAATAAATGTGCCCAGCTGTAACTGATTTCCAGATGAGGTCAACTTTAATGCTCACTGCCACAGGTATGTAAAGACAAAGATTTAGAACAAGAGAAGAAGCTGTTGCAAGTCAGGGTTGCTGCGTACTTTGTATGGTTACATCCAGAGGGTAACTACCTTTTCTGGATGGAAGAGTGACATCCACACAAAGCATGGCCTTTCTATAGCATCCTCTGCTATTGCAGCTGCCCCAGACACAAAACATAAGTGGATAAGCCATGAGAAGACCTTTCCAATGGAGATTCTAGGCTCTAGGACAAAAAATATTCACATCCTAGTCCCTAAACTGGTGAAAGGTTTCCACACGGCTGGGCTGCAGCTGCTTGCCTCTTGTCGTTACAGCTAGGCACCTGCTTGTCCACAATATACTGCAGCTCACAAGTGAACTGAGGATGGGTCTGTTCATCTACGAAAAAGAGTCACTAGGTTGACATTAGACAATCGACAAGACCAAGCTTTATCTGTCTCCTCTGCAAACAGCAGAGGCTGTTCTACTTCAGAGGATCTCCCACCACCAGTGCAGAGCACCAAGCCAAAGTGTTTACTCTTCCCCACCTTGATCTGAGCACACAGAGCTCACCCCAGCTGTGGGCAGTGTGCCAGTCCCATGGCCCCAGCCCTCCTTGGAGTTAAGCTTTTCAGCAGCCTGACTGCCCTAAAAAAAATCCTACCCAGCTGTAGTTTTGCTGAGCATGAGCTGTGGAGCCATGTCTCGTTACTGAGTTGGTGGGAAGAAGTTTGCTGGCTAACAGTGATGTTGTATTGAAACCGTCTGCAGGCTGGGTACAGGGGATGGTCTCACCTGGTCAAGGGATGGGTAAAATCCTTTGGATCCAGTCTGGCAGAATGTGAAATGAAAGCTGCCATGAAAGCTGTTACCATATCCTCCTCTTCGCAGTTACCATCTTCCCCTCCATTTCTGGTCATGGAAAATGGAATTTATGTGACAAGCAGTACTAAATTTCAGTGAATACACTACAACAGACCCTTTAGTTTAGTCCGTTGACAATACTCGAACCAAAAGAAGGACTAAAGCTCCTCGTCACAGAGCAGGATAATCTCAGCAGGCCTAACAGAATAAAAATTCATTTCTGCCAGTAAACTAAGAATGACTCAGAATAAACATGGCAAGGAGATCTTAAAATAAAGAAGTGCCATAACTTCTTGCTTCGGGATAGGGAGGAGGGGAAGATTAAATACTTTCATTAAATTAACTCTCCTCCGAATGAGGCTTCTGTTTCATTTCTAAAAGAAACCCATTTCTTTGTTGTCATTTTTTTCTTGAGTGGTAAATATAATGCAGAATTCTGGAAGCCTCATTTCTAAAGAAACAAATGTAATCAATTTCACAGAGCACTGAGACAAATCAATAAGGAAGGAGTCAGGAAACCAAACAAAAGCAATGGAAGAAAAATATTACCCTATTTATAAGTCCATAACACATCGGAGAAAAACATATTTAAAATTACGGGGCTAAGTTCTAAAGCAGCAAACAACACTAGTCAGTAATAAAAAATAACATTAAACTATTTCAGCCGAAAAATAGCACAAGTCTGTTATGATTATGACAACCCATGGTCATTATTGTCTGCAGTATAGAAACATAAGCTATTTTGGCTTCTTTTTGTTTTTAATTTGTCATTAACAGAGAGTAAGAGCCCAGAAAATCAATTATTGCCCAATTAACCCTTGTGATATCGTGTCAGCTTCGACTTCAGTTTCAAAGTTGGATTTTGTAACCTGGCGACTCTTCAGAAGAGTAAGGATAACAACAAGACCTTACTGAAGACATGCAATATCTGATGACTGGAAGCTGCAAGCTGCACAGAATCAATATTAAACTGGCTTCAGCGCTTAGAACCATGTCTCAAAGTTTGACTGCATCATAAGAGACAAAAAAAATTACAGTATATGAGAAAAAACCCCCATCCTTTTTTCTTTTTTCTTTTTTCTTTTTTCTTTTTTCTTTTTTCTTTACTCCTCCAGGAAAAGTCATCTTTGCCTAGAAAGCATAAGCTGAGCAAGCCAGCTGAGAACAGACATGCTTTTTGATGTATTTGAGCAGGATAGGAGCAGGTTCTGTGAGCCTGGGAAGAAGTACCTTCTGCTGCTCTCACTTGTTAAATCCTACCTCACTTCCCTTTTTCCTTACCTGTAATAAAATTTATGGTGAATTAGATTTCTCAGGTGTAAGTCAGGAAGTAATATGGATTGAAAACAGAAAAAAACCAAACCAAATCAAAACAAAACAGAACTGGGAATAGAACTCTGTTCTTTTGACATCATGTTCAATGAATCTGAACATAAGGAAAGTAGTTCATATCCACTATTACAAAGGAAAAAAAAAATTACAGTAGCTACCTACAATGTGTGATTGCTTTTGGTGTAGGAATATCCCTTCTGAGTCATTGGAAAGCAGAAAAAACAAATCACCCTAAAAGAACCCATAAAGTTGTGTTTCAGCAAGGAATAGAAAGTCTACAGTTAAATTAAACCAAGTGTTAGTCAGAGCACCCACTTTTCTTATTTCAGCACAAGTAAGCAAGAAGTTAAAATCCAGCAAAAAAAGTTAATATTCCTCTGGAGACATGATAAATGAAAATAACTGAAAAGTCAACAAACTGAAGACCATATAAAGTTACATGCACATGTTTATTCTGCCGTTGACTCTACCTTTGGGCCATTTCATATCTGCTTGAGTTATAACTGGTGTAATGAGTGGGTTCTTAGGCAGCATATTTCTATGCAAATTTACATCACCAAATTGCTATTCTTATTCCAATTCCATCATAGAGGAAAAAAATAGATTGAAGGAATTTTTTTTAAATCTTTATGATAAAAAAAAAATGAGAGTTTCAATAGACTTGTCATTTGAAATATTGTTTTTCACTCTTATGGAATAGAAGTGTATAAAATTTAATAGGAGCAGATCCAAAAATCTCCTAGAAAAATTACACTAAACGACCCTGAAAAGTAACCCAGTCTATAGAAGTTTTATTCTACTATAAAGAAAGTAAAAAAAAACAGTCCCTGTGGTTGATTTTCATTGACTGGTTTTCAAAGGTGATCGCTCCCATTCAGTTTTCTCTATGCACTAAAATCACATGGGTTGAATTAGTTGTAAGACACGGTATTTTCTTTTGGAAAATTCTGACGTTCAAATCAAACTAAAGTTCAAGTGAGACTTCAAAGGGACTGCGTAAGTGCTTAAAGTTGTACGAGCGCTGAAAGGCTTCGCTGGATCAGAGCCCTGGAAAGCTGTGGAGGAGAAGCACAATGCAAGAGCTGACTATGGTAATTTTTCCTGTGTTTGCACATTTCTCTTACTTTTTGAAAAGGAGAAAAATTTCAGTGTATTCTTTGTTGCAGTTCATGATAGTATGAAAAAGCATTTGCAACATGTGCAGCCAGTTGGCTCGCTGAACTGGCTGAGAAAACCTAGCCTTATAATTTTGCCTGTAGTAAATGCTGACAGAAATTTCTCTGATACTGTTCCACTGCAGCTGCCTCATTGTTCTCTTTTAACGTAATCAGCACAGTGAAGAGGAAGAAAGGAGTGTTAATTTTATAGCAAATAAACTTTAATTGAGTCTTTCATACTTTAGTACTGTATAATAAATGCATATAATGGTCTCTGGAGTTAGTTCTGGCTGTGATAACATGGTATCTCAAAAACTTGTCTCGGGTACGTTATGGCACCATTCAGCTTTGTGTCACTATCTTGCAGCCTAAGCAAGAATGGGTCCTGAGACGCTGTCAGGAACCACTGGAGATGTCTACGAGAAATTGTATTTACATCTGTAGCAAAAGAGGCTCTTAGGCAAGGGAGCAGCTCTTCAAAATAACCAAAAAGGTCAAGGTGGGCACTGCCAAATGAGAAGGATGGTGCAGAAAGGAAAATTCACTGGAGGCTAGTGGTACATCAGAAGCACTCGATGCATGGAGATGAGCCATGGAACGGCTGCCATCTTTCAAAGCCACTGATGGAGTAGCCTGTAATCCATAGTGAGGAAAGCACGGGACATCCCACCACCCAAACCTCAAGGTTTTGTTTGCCAGGTCATGGATTATTGCAGTTCCTGGAACAGGAATGAACGTCCTTCGTCTCTGTCTCTGCTTGCCTCTCTATCTCATTACTGGTGAGATGCATTAACATTGAGGGTTTTTGAGACAGCTCAACCTGGTTTTTGGATAGAAATATGTAACCATGTGAAAACAGGGAAAGCTCTATTCAAAGCATGAGTACAAAGCAGTGCAGCTACCTCCTCCTCCCCCCAAAACTGCAAACAGTCCTGTTTTGTTTATACCAATATTAAGTAGATGATACTCAGATGACTTTCAGTCCTTAGATATTATGCATGAAAAGGATCATTCTCACTGTTTAAATTTTTACTTTCCCACATAACTTGTACCTGAGTCACAGACATGGCAATAACACGGATAAAGGTTGTGTTACCTATCTCCCGTGTCCCAAGGTGGAGTATGTTAGACTTAAGGTCATGCCTAGGCTGTTCTTAAAAACCTTTGAGATTGGAGACTCTACATTATCCCCTCCAGGTTTAACTAACCTTCCAGTTAGATTATTTTTTTAGAACTTCTCAACATTATTTTATTCCATGGTAATTTGTCCTAGTCCAAGCAAACATACAAAGCAATTCACCTTCCTCCACCTTTTTTTTTTTTTTAAATCTTTGTGCACCCCACTCCTCTAGATGTTGGGAAGCCCCAGTTCTTCTCATCCTTCTGGTTACTGGATCTTCAATCACTTAACACTAGTTAACTTTCATTCCTTCTATAACTTAGAAGTCCAAGACAGGAGATGTTACCCCGACTTCCAAATCAAACCATAATAAAAATACTGTGAGAATGCTACGTTTTGTGCTTTTGTTTGGTTACTCAAAGAAGCAAGCTTCATCAATGAAGGCATCAGCAGTGCAACAGCCAAAAGAAACCTGTTACTGGTATTTATTATTAGACCTGGACAAAAGGAATGATTAATCTGATTAGTTTTATCTTTGTTTAATTAATTGAACTAACTCTTTGCAAATAGTTCTTGGTTGTTAGCGTATTCCCGAGCACATTGTGGCAAGTATTAATTACTTTGAATTCAATTTGTTTTGCTTGATTGACCAACGAGGTCACAGTGCTCTGCGGCTTTGTGTTTGAAAGAGGACAAAGAACCAGCTTCTCAAAGAATTCCAAGTCTGCATTCCCCAAATATCCTGCAATCACAAAAATTTAATTCTTTCCAGAAATATGCCTACAGTATTTGGTAATTACTGAAAATGGGTAGTGGGAAATGAAATAAAGCAAAAAATATTGTCTTGCTTTCCTTCACTACTGTGCTGACCGATCCCCTTCCTGTCTGCATCTTCAAACCAATCCACGATCTCACAGCACATCAATAGGTATGTTTTGATAGGAAAACTATGAAGCCAAGGAGTAAAGTGGAACAAAGTAAACAGAAGTTGCCAGTCAAGTCTGGAAAAGAGAATCGGAATTAACATAGAATTTGTAAATTTAGCAAATCTATTCTGAGAATTCTGAATGATGAATCACTCCCCGCCTCTCTAACTTCCGATACGCATTGAAAGAAAGTTCATTCAGCTTAACCTTGACCCTTCATAATTTTTTAGCAAAAATATCCCATAAGTGCTGTTTTTCCAAAGATGAGACCCTGGACTACAGGTCTAAATACATATCATAGGCTGCTGCATTTCGTTTTCAGGACATTGTATTAATTAGTCTATTTGACCTATACTGTAACTAGCTATGGATTTACCATGCAGCATTCCTGGCTGCTCATTCTGTTTCTTTGATCACCCTTAGAGCTATAACTTCCCAAGCCCTGGAAAAGACTTTCCAGGAACACTCATCAGGAAAACAGGTAGGACTAGTGACTGGTCCAGCCAAGCAGCCCAGTGAACCCAACTGGTGCTAAGCAAGAGCAGCCCCCACCTGCGGTTTCAGAGAACAGCAGCCCAAATGGCAAACAGCTCAGGAAAGCAGAGAGGTATTCAAGGTTTCACCACTGAGAAAAGGTGATTCACCTCCTGTTTTCTACCTCTTTTTTTGCCCCATCTCTTACTTGACTTGCCTGCCCTCTCCTTAGACTGATGTTTCCTTTCCTTTTGTTACCCTACTCATACATTTTTTCAAGTGTTCTTGGAGATGCCTTTTTCCTGCAAGCCCCATTCTTTGTAGTGCCTCTCCCTCTTCTATAGGTGCTCTTTTCAGTCTTCTTTCTTCCCTTTCTCTATAACCCCTTTTTATCCTTTTGCCTTCTCTCATAGTACTTCTCTGCCCTGTAACCTGCCGCTTTCCGCTCAGAAAGGAAACCATAAATCAATAGCACACAATGTGGTAGTGCTGGCTTGTTCATTTTATTTAAATTCTGTCCCCCTAACAATCAATTAAAACTCCACTATCTCAGCTGGACAGGAGGAAAAGTGCATGCAAACATTTTGTTCACATGCTGTGTGAGGGCAGTGGCACACCCAGACCTCCAGTGCCTGAACACATCCAGACACACACACACAGCCCGGTGGCTCTTGAAAACAGAGGCGGTGTGTCAAAATTCCTCCTGTCATCATACTTGAGGCTGTGGTCTCCTTTCACTGTCAAAGGAGCAGGCAGAAAGGAAAACTAAGCTTTTGTTGTTTTCATTTCGCATTTTATGCTCCTCAGAGAGGCAATTTTCCACCCAGAACATTGTGTCAGATGACAGAAATTATAATTTTTCATACAGAAATATTGATTTAAATTATTCTACAAAACTACTAAAAGGTCAGGCTCTAAACATATTACTCATCTCCTCATCAGTAGACACTATTGGCTGCAACAGTGCCAGATAGAGCCTTTATTTTGGCCAGGGAATGGATATTTTCCCTGTACGGACCAACAGTCCTGCTCCAGCTGGAGTCTGCAGCAGCAGCTCAGGGGTGGAGACCACAGGCCCAAGCACCAGCTTTGGGGGGGCCAGGAGCCAGCACCGACCATCAGCTGGACGGGAACCCCGTCCTAGTCCTCACAGCATGTCCCTGACTAGTATACAAAATACAGTCCAGGTAGTGTTGAGTCAACTACTGTCATAAAAGCAGCAAGAAATTTGACTGAAAAAGTCAGTGCCTGTGACAGCAGTCAGGAACAAATAGATTTAAATTCATAACGTATTAGACCACCAGTCAAGACATTTCCCCTATTTTTAGTGAATGAAGGAGCCCACAATAGCTGGGGTCTTAGCTGAGACTCTTAAGTGCCAAAACTAGGTAGGACTAATCTGGATCCTTGTCTTTGCAACAGGGAAAATATGAGTCAGCGTGTTAGCAAAGGACAAAATTTGCTCCATTGGAGAAAACATTCTTTTTCAGGAGAAATGAGTTTTTAAAAATCTGATGCACTTACATCACAGTTTCCCATGACAGAAGTCTCTGTGATCCTGAAGTCCAGGTGCATCTTGCATAATTATTTAGTACATCCTATCAGAAAGGCATCCAGTTGCTGTTTGGTGCTCAAGCTAAATTCTAGTTGGTCCTTTTATGGCAAACGAGAGGCATAAATCAATGGCAATTGATCAGTAATTATACAAAATTACAGTATGTTTTTGTGATGTTTTTAAAAGAAAGTGTCATTTTGCTACTCAGCCTGACTAATTTCTGGCTCATGTTGAATCATTGTGCCATGTTTGCAGCTCATTAAAGCCCCGCTCACAGATCTCTCACCACTTCGCCTTGTTTTTAGTAATGAAGAGAAGGAGGAATGATGCCTTCTCCAGGCTTTTGCAGTACCTCCTGAGGTGCCTTGAGGTGGCCGGGCTCTGCAGGGTGAGCTGACAACACCCCTTGGACCCCAAGTGAAGCAAAGTCCCTTACTCAGCCTCTCAGGTCTCCACGCTGAGGCAAGGCTTGGGGAAAGGACTCATTCAGAACAAAAGGCACAAATGTTTTAAAGCATCATTAGGCTCTTCTGTCCCTGTTTTGTTGCTTGTAGATCAACAGACCCAAGGAGATTGGAGCTAGAACACAACCACATGTACATACGCAAATCTATGCACTCTACTGAATGTTCCTACAGCACAAATCCATTCCAGTAGTTTTTGTTTTGTTGTTGGGTTTTGGGGTTTTTTTTGTTTGTTTGTTTGTTGGTTTTTGGTTTGGGGTTTTTTTGTTTGTTTGTCAAGAGGTCTGTGCTGAAATAAGGATTACTTAGAACACATCTAGGCTTATTTCCACTTTGAAAAAATTTACTTTGGCCTGGTTTTTTTTTCCATTTGTTTCGATTCTGTTTCAACATCCTGGGAAATTTTATTGGAAAAATAGAAAAAATAACTGAAAATAACCAACCCCACAAAAATAGTGTTACCTAACTTGAATGACCAGTCTAGCTAGGATCTGTACAGAGGTTAATGGGAAAAGTATCATACTCCTTCAGATGACAATTCACGGAAAGCACCTAACCTTCATGTCCTTAGCTCTTCCAGACATTTTATCAATGCTAACTGCACTTAAAGACCAGATTCCAATGCCTTCCCAAAAGCTCACCCTCTGACACCAGAAGGATTAAAAATGTTCTTGCACAATTCATTGGGAAATAACCATGCAACACCAGAGACACCCAGTAAAAATACTCCCACTGCTCCCATTACTCTGATTTCCAGAGCACGCAGTTAAATATAAAGCAACATTGAGGAAGTAGCATTGTGGGTGCTGTCCCTGAAATATTCTTCCATCAATAAAGACATATGATCATAAATTAAATGAAGTACGCTCCATGGCAACCATAATGAACAACATCACTTCAAATGCTGCCAAAATGGCAACATCTCAAATTTAATATTGCAATACGTTATCTGTTAATTAAAGAGCAAGGGCTAGTTTCAAAAGGGAACTACTAAAGTTTTAAAAATGTGCCAGAGCTAATGTATTCCATGCATTGCTAATTATGTAGGCATCTTTTAAAACAAGCCAGAATTAATTATGTATCACATCCACCCCCAGTATAAGGGAATAATTGAATTTCTTACAAAATTTCGGCACAATAAGAGGCATTGTATGGACTGCACATTCTGTGCAACATTACACTGTGGTGGAAATGGGCTTACATGCTGCAATTGACTCAGTGCGAAGGCTGCTGCCAATTAACACTGTTAATACATGTTAATTTAAGATTTCCCTTTTCCAACTAATTGATATCTGATTAAACCCAGAATAGTTTTTTTAAGAGTTCATTAAATTGCTAAGATTTCCTCACAAGTTGTGTGTTTTATATAAGGCTACAATCACAAAATATGTAGCTCATGTAATTTCCAGATCATTATAGAGTAATTGGACTTATCAGTTACATGCTAATTAAACTTCAGCTGAGTGCTCTTTCTGCAATCAATTGACATCGGATAGATGCACGGTACCCATCTCATTACATTTAAATGGAATAGCAAAGGCATTTAAAATACAGCGTGGCAGACAGAGCATAAAAGCGTGTCTATTCTGTTATGCGGACAGCACCTGCAGCTCTTACAGCTATAACAGAGAGAAAAATCCAGCAAAGTACCCAGAGCAACCAGGCATTAGGGCAAGCTTCAAAATGGTTCCCAAAGTCAGGATTAACACAGATATTTTGGCTGCATTGTGCTGTGGTCTTCCCTTATCATATTGTCACTAATAACGAACTTGACGGGGTCTATATCTGCTTTAATATATCCACTACCCACCGAAGCTCACAGTGTCCCAAGAACATGATTTTTTTTCACTGGAAGATTTTACATATGTCAGAATATGGAGCAATCTGTTTTTGAAGACCTGCTAAGCTAGTTTCTTGTCTGCATGTGCTGCTCCTGCCATGCAATAGTTAACATGCAATTTCCACAGGAAATAAATCATCCGTGAAGAAAAGAAACAAGGGAGGAAGCACTGATGCTTCCCAAGTTTGAATGTGTTTTCCTTACCTGGTGATGTATTTTGACAGTATAATGAGGACAGGAAGATGTGGTGACATTACATGATGGGGAAAAAAAAATCCTCTGTCCACTGTGAGATTCACTGGCTGCTGACCAGGACTAGCATGATGGGATGGAGGAGATTTTGGGACACATGGGGATCGCAATTGTAAATGATCCTAGTAATTAAAGTGATGGAGAGAAAAAATGTGAGAAACATCAGCTGCTTTAGTGACTTTTTCAAGCTTCCTGTCTTCCAGCACTTCTTTTCTCCAGGCCTACACTTAGCGTCATTTCTCTCTGCTGGATTTAGTTTTGGTGGCTGGAAAAAGAAAAATTCAAAGCAATTGTTCAGGGAAAAGGAAGGGAAAAGAACACGAAATGTAAGCGATTTTTCCTCTTGGTGCTCTCAGGGAGTGGAGTCTTTATTCCTCTCTCTTGAAGGAGAGAAAACCTGCTGGGCTGCAAGGGAGGTTTGCCTGAATACAAATTGGGGGATTTGATCCTAAAGCTCATTGAATGGGCTGGAGCAGAGCTCCACTGTGGCCCGGATACACAGCTGTGAGGAACGCTGCCGCTCGCCCGGCCCACGGATCAATCGAAACCCAATGTGGGAACATAGCGGCAGCACGCCACGTGCACCCAGAGCACGGCATCTGCTCCTCACCACGGGAGCCTCCACCAAAATAAGCAGACAAAACCTAGGGATACACATGGATTTCTAACCCACAGGGACGAAGGCAGTGCCCAGAGGGGTTTTCCTTGGGGTTCGGGGGGGGGGGAGTTTGTTAGTTTTTAAAGAACACAGATTTCTACAAATAAATACTCTGCAGACACTGATTTCTCAAGCTGCTATTCCTGTAGTGCTGATTTGCTAATTTACAAGCATTTTGAGTTCTGAGCTGAAAACCAAACTTGAGTTGTTTTTTTTTAATGAAAGCCTGAGAATTAGTAGAAAG
This sequence comes from Syrrhaptes paradoxus, assembly GCA_013400615.1. Classification (NCBI taxonomy): domain Eukaryota; kingdom Metazoa; phylum Chordata; class Aves; order Pterocliformes; family Pteroclidae; genus Syrrhaptes; species Syrrhaptes paradoxus. The sequence continues at coordinate 113,515 of VZTO01013379.1, forward strand.
GTCTAGAAAAGATGCCACAGTCAATTACTGATGTGATGCTCTTAAAATACAATTAAACCTGGACGAGTATTTGCACTCATTCTAAACAAATCATCTTAAAAGAGTTAATCTGTCTGTTCAAGAGAAAGCTAATTTCTATGACCTACGTGAATAAAATCCTTTAAAGAAATACTCTTCCTTTTTTTTTAAGAAAAAAGAAAAATAATTCTAAAACATGCCTGCAGTTATCATCAACTTCCAGAACAAGTAAAATAATTATCTGCCTGAAAGCTAAAAAGCTAAGAGCTTTATGTTTCTTACAAGACTAATTGTTGAGTGTTACAATGCTGTAACAGAGATTACCTTACCTCACTCTGGGTATAAAAAAAATTCTCCAGACTTTTTGCTTGCAGAATAGCATATCTAAACAAATGCTCTAAAGTCAGCAAGGATCTAGGCTGGTGGCACCTCTTTGTAAGAAACCACAACTGTGCAGAGTCTGTCTGGAGAAGCTGCTGGCTGCGTTTTGGTGCTGCTTTGCCTCTCCGTGAGCTTTGGATGTTGGTGGCTTGGGCAGTCCCCGTTCTCAGATGTAATTCTTTGTGTTCAAGCACACAGAGAAGGTCAGATGGAAGTCTGCTCCCACTCTTGCCTTTTCCTCACAGCACTGGTTGCAGAACTAGGGTTATGGAAGTTCAGGGGGTCCCTGAGTTTTAAATTGCGTCACGCTTCTTAAAATTAACGTTCACCTCCCTGATACACACATCACCGCAGTAGGAACTCCTTTCCATTTGTTTACATGTTTAAGTGGAAAACAGGATGAGAGCTGACATATACTTTATTATATGACTACCTCTGATTTGGATGGCAAATCTCTAAGGAGCTACAAAACCAGATAGAATTATATATCACTTTTATTATACATGTATTTTTTTATTTCAAAATTATACTCTTAATGGAACATGGATTTTATTTGTATATCGAATTTGCTTTAGTTGTCCCTTGTTTTAATCTTGCAGGAACTGCAGCCTTTTAAATCACTGTAATTCACTGGGAAGCTCTAAGAATGTCACAGCTTACAGGTATTGTGAGCAATAAGATGTATTGCTGCTATTATTGCCATTATTAGGTGTGTATGTTATGGTGTGAATGTAATTTGATGTGTCTTATGGGAACAAAAAAGCAAAATGAAACCAAATCTTTTCCTTTTCTGGCACTTTGCCTTTTCACCATTTCTTTTCATATAATTCTTCATTCTTTTCAATAATTGTTTTTATTTGGAGAAGGGAAAGATGACATCCCCAGTAACACCATTTCATCAGGAGGAACATGATTCCCTTCAGGCCAGCTGGGACCTGACTAAGTGGGAAGTGGCAAATATTTAAATTTTGAGCTGGATCAATCAGTATTTGCTTGGCCTTTTCTATATGTGTGGCATACTTACTTCCTCATGCAACATTTTGCAGTTTTGTATTTGGCAATTAAACCCAACTACAACTCTCTTTAGCATATGGGAACTTAGCAAAGCCCAATAAATAGAAGGTTGACAGACATTTTTCCCAATAAAACTTCATTTTCAATTGTCAAACAACTATTGGGAAAGAAATTCTCTGCTACAGTTCAGCTTTTCCATAAAGTTTCAGCTCAGGCTGCTCACCACTTTCAGAAGTTAAGAACAGGTAAAGTATATTGTTGCAGTCAAAGTAAAATAAACTTTAGAACTATTTCATTGAATATTTTTTCCCTTCTTTCCTCCTGAGGACCATTTTGCAGCTTTCTGTGAGTAACAGGATCCGATACAAATATACATCTTAAATACAGCACGGCTTTATATAACTGCATGCTCTTTCCACTCATTTAATAAATTGTCCTTTCTAATATGAATTGCTCTGCATTCACTTCATTTCCACTCACTACTGTGCTGCTTGGAAATCTGGTTTTAATAGAATTTTCTAGCATGAATTAACTTATAAGTTTCTAGCATGAATTTGGGGCAAATTTAGGTAATTCTGGGTTGTCCAGTTTTTTAAGGTAACCCATATGGCCACAAACAACAGCAAGGATTCTCATTCCAGCCTGGAATGGCTGTTTCTCTCTGTTCCTACTGACAGAAGTTATTTCCTTTATCCTTCCCCCTCCCCCCTACCAAGTATAATTTTTACAGCTACACAGTGTATAAAACTGACAAAACCATCACAGGATTTAAATTAAAGGTTGTTGCCAACGTTTCACCTTCAAATGTCAAGTCTAGGAGAGGTACCATCGTGATTCACTCTGGAACATCTTGAGTGCTGGGGTATGCCAACAGAAATAATTAACTTCAACAAGGCTCTCTATTAAGATGCAGCATGCACGATTAAAGGAGTTGCAGTTTTGAACAAATGGTTCAACATGTTGGTGTCAAACGGAAGTGTTCTCCCTCCTCCACTGCCTTGGCAGCCGTTGGACTTCATTATGAGGAGCAAAACATAGAAGCGTGCAGACAGGTGAACAGCAGCATTAAGGACTCCACAACAAGGCAGAGCAACAGCTTAGTCTTGCTCTTAACAGAGCAGAGACAGAAAAAGACCATCCAGAGCCATGAAAATCGTTCAGGGTGAGCATTAGTTAAAAATAATAATAATAATAAATTTAATGAAAATACTAGCAATTCACAGTACGAGCGCTGCCTCCAAAAATAAGGGAATTGCCAAAATAGATAAAGTGATTTGTGCCTGTTGTCTCACATAAGCCTGTGGGGATGTTTGAAAGGAAATTGTGTCTTCAATTGGCAAAGCAACAACTCTGTTTCCCAGCTTAAAACAAGAATTAAGAATGTGGCTATTGATATCTAATGCTTAAAGACCCTGATGGTAAATATGTATTCAGAGGCTTAATGCCCATTGAAATCAAATTACCAATGTTTGTCTCAAAGTGTCTCCTTAACTTACAGTCTTGGAAGTGCAAAAAAAAACCTCTGGAAGTGTATGGAAAGACTCTTAGAAGGCTGAAAAACTGCTTAGAAAAAATGCTTGGCATTAACTGGAATTAGGTTTGTTCTTATAAATGAGATTCATCAGAGGGCTTAACACTACCCCACAGTTAACAGGGGGAATCAGGGTGCTGTCCTGTCGGGCAGCTGGCAAACAAAATTCAAACTATCTCCACCAGGGCCCTAAGCCACCTGTATCACTAACTGGACTGGACATTTTTGGACAAAATTTTTTCCTTTCAGCCTATTCAGGTGAGTACAAAACCATTTCTGTAACGTTAGTGGGACACTATAAAGGCAACAATCAGCAGTTTTTCAGCTGGAATCTTTCCCCTACACATGAAGAAAAGTGAAATCAGACAATTGGTCATGCAGAGCACAGGAGCAAAGACCAAACCAGGATGCCTTCTGCTGCCCAGGGGAACATGAATGAGATGTTAATGATGCTAAGAAGTGCCATATTTATTTTCCCATTGTGAAATGACACTTGCCCATGAAGAATTGCCTTTCTTTAAATAAAGCACCTTTCAAACAAGTTCATTACAAAACCATCTGAGCACTCCCAACAGTCAAGCTGGTGTGTGAGACAATGTCAAATTGCTCATTGTGAATACATTACCGGATGAATACAGTCTCCCTTTTCTCTCTCCCTCTTTTTCTTTTCTTTTTTTTTTTTTTTTCATCCTTTGCTCATGTACTAACTCCAGTGCATTTGCTGATTCACACTGACTAAGTAACCCACGTGAAATGTTTTGTGAGGTGTATTACTGGAGTACTTTGAGACTGTGGGTGGAAGGAGGACCTCAGCAAAGGACTGTATAAAAACTATGAACAGAGAATGGTAAAAAAACTCCAGCCTCCCTAGACCTATAAACTAAATTTCCAAGATAGAAACCGTGTCAGGAAGGGAACTGTAAGGTGAGCAATACTTCTGGTTGAGTCAGTGACTAAATCAAAACTAGACTGAAGTCTTCTGGAAGTTGCGAGACTAATAGTATAGGCTAGGAGAAAATTAGGGATGGCAAAGATGCAAGGTGAGTAAAGAACACATGACTGACTTGCAGCAATGTTTGAGGACCAGCAGCAAATAGAAAATCAGGTTGCAGCTAGATAATACTGACTATCTCATTTTCATCCTCTAGACTATTTGCAAATTCCAATGAGGTGTTGCTCACAGAGGGTATGAGATTTTTTTCTGTTGCATTCTAGTTACTGAAATGTGTGAAAAGTGTGCAACTGGTGGATAACAAAGGAATAGCTGCAAAAAGCATGGCCAATATGCCCACCTTCAGTATTCACAAAAATGCAGTAAAAAGAAAAATGTGAACAGCAGCAAATAAAAAGAAGGGTTGTATACACACCCCAAAGCTGGCTTTCAAGCAATTTTCACTATATCCTATTCACAGCATTTGGCTTGTTGGCTCTGTGTTTTTCTGTTTCTATTTGTTTTCCTTAAATGAGCAATTAGTCAAATCTGACTTAATGAAGCTTGCTTAGTCATCCAAGGTCTGTAAAACTTTGCCAGGAGTCAGCATCTTTGCAACCTTTGAGACTGAGAGAGTCTGGCACGACAGGCTTTGCTGACTGGCTTCTCCCATCATCTGAAATCCCATTTATCAGCTCCTGTCAGGTGTCTTTTGAAATGCAGGAGAGATGAAGAGGGAAGACATTGTCCTGTCAGGGTAGTTCATATCAGCTCCTTTACAGTGAAGATTGAGAGACTCAATCATCTCTATTTGAGATGACAGTGAAATATCATACTCTTGAATCAATAATGATCAGGGGGAATGGATTAAGAGTATGACTGAGAAAGGGCTTTTGCTCTCTATAAGGTGATTTGGAATTGGGGTCGAGCGCATAGGGTCTGGGATAAAAACTGACAGTGTTGCTCTGATCAGTAGGAGTTTGATGGCCTGGAACACTTTCAGGGGAAAATAAAAAGTCTTTTTCCTCCTGTTACCCCCAAATGCAGAAGAACTGAGAGACACTGGAGAGGACAGGTTTTGAAACGAAAAGGGTTAAGTCTGCCCTCATATGCAAACCAAAGTCAACACTAAACAATTTAAGTAATATTTTCATTGATACTTAAAAAAACAAAGACAAAACCAAAACCAACCCTCTCTTGGAGGAAAATGGGAAAAAGGAGAATGAAAATATTCCTCCAAACTCTGGCAGGCTGTTTTCTCTCCGATGCCGGTAGCATGAAGCAGTTGGCATTTCATTTGGCAAATGTGACTGAACAATCAGTCCCCAGAAATGAACGCATGGACCTCTACATGGGAATTAAGAACTAAATTTTCAGACTGAAGGCTATAGCAGGTTCCTATTTTTAGTTCATTATTCGTGGAGATGTACAACCAAGACACGGGGAATATAGGATTACATGCTCACATCCTCTCTCCTGGGGAGACAGAGCCTGAACTCCTGTCGATGTGATGTGCCACCTCCTCCTCCCCATTCCACTCTTCAGTCTCTCCATGTCTCCATCTGTTTCAAGACCATATATTAAGTCACCTTTTGTAGCTCCTGCTCTTGCATAAATCCTTTCACAAGCTGAAAGGTATCTGAAGAAATCAATTAGCTCAAGCAAATTAACCATGTGGCCTCACACCTACCTCCTGCATTTCCTCCTACCTTCTTCATTTCTCTCCTTGCTTCCCATGGGGCCAGTGTCTCTTTCCTGTTGTGCAATCGCTCATCTCCTGAAACAATTTTAGAAATCCCGTATCACAGGCCAAGATGATGCAGAATGCAGTCAGAGACTCAAATCCATTTAAATTCTGTGAGAAGGACAACCTTTCTACATAGGAGACCTAAACAGATTTGTGGTCTCTCCCCAGTGCCCGGCAGTTCAAATACCCCCATCGCACAGGTCAGCAGCTAACCTGCTTTAGGGCCAGTTTCCAAAACAGTGTCAAGTGAACAAGGAAATAATTTTACTTTCTAATTCTGGGATATTTTCCTCCATGTCAAGGAAGATTTAAAGTCTTTTGTGTTCCATGTCCTAAGGGTTAGCAAATTTGTACAAGAACAAAGTTTGTCCTTCCTTCTGATTTCTCCTTTTAGATGTATGATGGGAAAACAGCTCCATTCTCGGATTTTTTCTCCCTAACTGGGATCATCTGTATTGGGCACTACCTAAAAAAACAAGGTTTTGGTGTAAATACCAAGCCTCTCTCCTCTTTTTGTTAACCGGAGGCATGGCGATTGCAGATTAATCACAGCTTGTTAAACATGCCAGCTAACACCTGTAATGGACAGACAATCAATGTGCAATCTGCATTTTCAAGAAAAACAAGAGTCAGTTTCAGCCCTGTGGTAATTCATGGTAGAGGTTTCTTTTTCTTTTTTCTTTTTTTCATATTTTATCAGGGAATAGAAAGAAAACAAGCACAAGCTTCCAGCTTTATACTCCGAACTGTTCATTTTCCATCTGTCCTCTTTTACAGCTCTCTGAGCCTAAGAGTTCAGCAAGGTTTTACCTCCTACCAACACGCTCCTTTCCATTATTTTGCAAAATAATGTCTAAAATCCACAGACCTCTCCATTTGCAATGACAAATGTACTCACTTCTAGGTTCAGATATCTAAAAGGTATTTACCTAACACTGTCAAACAACCACAAATACTGGGAGCTGTTAACCTCATAGCAGCTAATTTATTGGTTATGTGTCATCCTTACGGACTACACCATCCGCAAATACATCCTGGGGGTAAGTTGAATTTAACCTGAATTCATACACAAAGAGATATTTGCTGAAGAGGGATATAGTCCCTAATCCACCACCTTTAGTTGTATACAGCAAGTAACTATTTCTAGTACATTTTTTGGCAAGTCTTTGCTGCATGAGCCATTTCTAGAAAGCCAGAACATTTCTTATAGAAGTTGCTCTCTAAAAACTGCAACGGCCAAGGGATGACGAGGCACTACAGTCATTGTAAGGGACGTTTGGGAAAACACAAATCAAGCCTTTCTTCAGTCACCCGACACACGTATAACCATAAAACCGAGAAAACATTGTAAAATGTGACCTCGTCAGCAGTGAATGTAAAGTTAGAAGAGTTCTTTCACAGGTCAGCTCCTTCAGATTCAAGGGTTTTGACTTTTATTTATTTCTTTGTTTGCCATCTTGTCGCAGCTGGATACAAACCTCATAGTTAAAACATTCTCTGGGGAAGCAGTACGAAAAATAATTAACCGAGCAAAGCTGCTGTCCAGCGGGGAGGAGATGGATAGCAATGCATTCTGCTCCTCTACTAAGCACCCTCTGAGGCTGGGATAATGGCCTATTCTCCAGAGGAAGGTGTTTGCAGAGCTTTTGAGAGACTTGTTAAATGAAATGTGTTTTCTGAGAGGTCACAATGAAATCGTACAAAGAAGGGCTCTTATTATACTGTCATCCTATATCACACCGGGTTTGGAAATGGAGCACATCTCGCGTGCCTCCAGAACAACAAGATTTTTCTGATGCATCTTATATTATAAAAGACCCTGCCTAGTCATAGCTTCACATAAATAAATCTCCAAAATTCATACATAGTGCAATTTAAAAGTGTCAAGCCAACAGTGCCCAAAATTCTGCCATAAGCAGACTGCAGAGCTGGCTAATGAATAGCTCTACCCTCTCACCAAGCCCCACGAAACATGGTTGTGATGCAACTGAATTGCAGGTGAACACATTCCTGGCTTTCTCCCATCTCACAGGACACTCCAACCCACCCTCTCCCCCCCCAAACAAAAAAAACAACAACAAAAAACAAACCAAAATCTGCCTTCAGATGTAAACAGCTCCCAAGTATAACTGCAGTAATC
>VZTO01013379.1:123924-166238 GCA_013400615.1 Syrrhaptes paradoxus
ACATAAGTACATTTCCATAATTTTTATTCTTTTTATTCCTATAAAAGCACAAGCTTTCAACAAAGTAAATCAGAACTGCCAGTTCCTTTGAATGACTGGGAAGGGAGAGTACAATAGGAAGAAGAAGAATATCCTGACAGTACTGTATTCAATATTCAATATTCAATCCAAAATTTACTGGAAGAGGATTTCCAGTGCTCTTCACTTACAGGAACCAACCTAAGAACAAGAATTTAGAGGGAGCAAGTTGATTTTATTGGAATCTTTTCCAGTGCATTACACTGTAATAGAATGCTCATTCATTTACAGAAAAACACGTTTCCTGGGCTCAGTTTCAAAGGGCTTCCAATAATTAAATTGTGTACAGAAGGCAGTCACTTAAATTCCACACTGTTAATTTTATGCAAAACAGAACCCTATTGATTTCCTGCACTTTCCCAGCCTTCAGCTGAAGTTAGATGCACCCCATCAAGAATACGAAACAGATTCTTACATTAACTGGAATTCTAAAGAATGGTGCGTGATGTTTGAGCCTGTGATAAGCCCAGGTATTAGAAGGAGCAAGGAGAAAACATGAATGGGGCACTTTTCTGCCGATCTTATGCTTCCAGCCATAGAGTTTATTGGGTAACCTACTTGGGAATTCACCCTGGCATATTTCTCTTTACTCAGTCTACGCAATTCCCCCAAAGTGTTCAGCAATTATATCATTGCCAAATATAAGTCTTCAGTCTTTTTTCTTGCATAGAAAATTTAATGATCTCTAGAGCCATTTCTTCTAACTCATCTCTCTCTCAGTGCTACATTGTCACTACCACTAGAATGAAGTGCCACTAGACAAATAACCAGCTGAAGAACATACAAGACGTTTACGCAGTTAGGAGAAATGAGCACACTGGCTGCAGCAGCCTCTCAGGTCTTCAGGACTGCAGTCCCCAGTGTTACCTGGGCTTTGGGTCCGTACCCCATTCTGTGACCAGGCAACACAAAAAAAATGTAAGAAAACCAGATTACCCTGCCTCCTCCTTCAGAGTTCAGCAGTGATAGCTCCTGGATGATTAGGATGGAGCTTGTTTGCACAGTAAAGGCCACTCAGGTCAAGGGAAATATTTCAATTATTTGAAGTGGGTTGCAGATTGGAGTTTTAATTGAAGCTTCCTTTCTCAGTGTTATTGCAATGTGAATGTTGACCCATTGCAGCAATCATCAGCAGTGCCCTTACTAACTTCAATTATTTAAAACTATCGAAACGCATCACCGCATGGAAGTAATATCTTTTCTCTTTTAGGGCATCATTTATTTGTAAATCATTCAGGGTGGGTCTCTGTGTTGCAAACATCACAGATTAGTTATGTTTCTCATAATACAGTCATCTGATAGCTATGGAAAATAAAAATTTAAGGTTAGAAGAACTATTGTAATTCTCCTTTTCCTTTCCCCAAACTCAAGCAAATGTGAGCAGTAAAGAATACTGAAATAAATTTTTAAAAACACATCTTTTCCTTCTAAGAAAAGCAAAAGGTATTCCTTCAGTTATACACAAATTTCATGAGGAGTTACACATGTTTCACAAGAGATTACCTTTGCAGCCAGAGCTGCAGTGCAACGAATTCACTAAATCAGATTGCAGGCGTTTCAAATGGAAAACCTTGAGAGACTGTTCAACTTCTTAGCAATTCAGAAATGGTGCCATGAACAGATCAACTTTCTAATGGAGAAGACAGGGGCCTATGCCATACATACACAAATCTGACTGTAAGTGTCTAAAGTCACATGCTCCTTTACAGATGTGTTTAAGAATGACGAGAGTTCATCTGCCATGAAATAACCTGTCAGCTGAGTTGGGTGGGACACATCATCAGGGACAAGTAAAAGCGATTTTTTCACCAATCTCAAGTTAAAACACAGGAAGCAGAGTTTTCTGTTTGGGTTTGGGTTCGTTTTTTTCTTTGGGGTTTTTTAAGGGCAGCTATAAAAAGCCTAGACAAATGTTGTCTCCCTGGAATATCTGATNTGCCTGAGTAATTTCTTCACTGAATTTTCAGTTTCATGGATAACTCAAACATATATACATCAATTGTAAATAATGATAGGGTGAGTATGCAAGAAGAAAGAGAATGAGAATTCAAAGTTATTAATTCCTGAAAGAAAGTACTGAACAAAGAGTCATAGGTTCCACAAATTTAAAGAAAAAAAACCTCTATGGAGTCCTCCAAGCCCTAGTGGAGTCCTTGAAAAATAAAAGTAAAAGATACAAACAAAGAAGACTCTCATTCTTTGGATTACGTTGACTAAATCATGATTCTTTGTTTGAATCTGAACATTTACTTGAAATGGAATATTAATTTCTCTGATGAAATAATGGAAAGAAACCAAAACAATACTACAGTTAACAACAATTTCTCCTGACACATAGGTACATTTCCTTAATTTTNTATTACCTTCCTGACATCCTTTCCAGCCCTCCTTTCTGTTATGAAATCAGCAGAGAAAGCTGTGGGACTGGTTGTATGCAAAACTTGCATCTTCTGTCCAAAGAGAGCAGACGATGAGGACACTATTGCTCATGACCCCTGTGAAGGGTACCTGGCTTCTGTGTAAAATGCCAATTCAGACATAAAGATAAGTTTCTGTAGTCCCACATATACATTCTACTCTTCAACTGTTCATGACCAGAAAACAATACCACAGGTGACTGCTCCATCTTGACCTCCATTTGACATGCCCAGCCACTTACAGATCCTTTCACAGCAGTTACTATAAATCCACCCCATTGGGAAAATGAGAAATAAATCATGTAGCTTCATCTCTTCCCATTCAAATATTCATTTGCGTTATTTATAGATAATGAGCTATCAGAGACTTCTTTCTTCCTCTCATTGTGCGTGCTGTCCTGTCAAAATTGGTGCTGCTCTAGCTTAGTGGTCTTCATTTACTGCATTGGAACTGAAAATCTACATTTCTCCTTTTAGTCTGCCTTCTCTAGGGTGAAGACTTGAGTATGGAAAATTAAATAATCACTACTCATAACCTTAAAATAGGATTAATTTAATCTGTACTTAAAATACTGAGAAATCTTTTGCAATGCTGGGAGTGTAATTACTGATCCTGATGAGACACTGGACAAAAGCACAGCTCAGAACGCTCCGTCTGCTTCAGTGTCTTGAGGCTGCAAGTTCTGCTGTGCATTGCAAGCTCTTGGCTAAGCCAAAGTTTAAAAAAAAAACCAAATAAACCCTGTGCTTTGAAGATCCAAAGACCAGCATTGCAAGCATTACTGAAAAAGTATAGAATCAGGAAAAAAAAAAAAGGCTACTGACACTTTAGATACTGAGCAGATTTTCTGAGCATTGGGCATGTGTGGAGTTCTGAGCTCCACTGAAAATCTAGTCTCATCATCCAGTTAAGCACTTGCATTACTCCTTTAAACTTCAGGTCACTGTTTTGATGTAGGAAAGCAGTATCTGATTTGATTCACAGACAGCAGAATCATAGCAAGGTTCATAGACTTCAAATTTCAAGGCAGAGTCAAGAGTTAAACCAAGCTATATCACAACTGAGCTCATGGCTGATCACTAGTCCCATCTTTGCACCCTTGAGGAGTAACAAATTTTGAGCTCTTCAAAATATCTGACCTCAGTGGAAGAAGTGGAATTATAAATCCAACCTCGAACTCTGAAGAAAAAAACCCAAACCACCCTACAAGTGATGTGAGAGGTTATTTAACAAGTCTCTCAGTTCAGGGAAAAAGCCACAGAAAAAATGTGTCTGGTCAGATATTGCAAACCTGATAATTTGGATAGAAAACACAAGGCTGTATGCAACCCACAGAGTGTGTGAGGTCTGTTCAGATTCAGTCATGTGGCAGTGGGCAGCTTGCCTAATTAGCACCTGATACTCCTGGTTTTAATGTTCATTCCTCCCCCCCCCCCAGCTTCTTAATAGCAATGGTTACTCTCTCATAATGCGTCACTCTTTCATCTTATGCCAGTTGTTTCAAAGTCTTACCTAGCTTCCAGCAACAATATACCACTAGTAATTGTGAGAGGTGGGCGAAACTCCTTTCTAGTATCATTACTCATGCGTAAGAATTTAATCTGTGCTTTCAGGAACTGTGTGAAAAAGTAGAAACTCAGATCACAGGAGTACCAGTCAAGAGGAACCTGAAGCCAGATGCTCAGGTGCAGAACTAAATTTATTTTAAAAAGGCTGAGCAAGTATTTCAGGAAATAGTTTTACAAACTTATCCAGACTCTACAAAGATTGTGAAGACTTGCAGTAGAGCTTAGTTTAAAAATAATGAAATATCAGCCCTGCCTAAATTGTTCTCCTGAAGCCCCTTATCCAATAGCTTACTCCAGGCTTCTCACTTGTCTCCCAACAGCTGCAGAAAACATTGTGTAAAAAACACAAAAATGGACAGAACCCATGACTTGCAGAGATTAGGAATTACTTTTTTAAAGCCTTGCAACCCTGCACATTCATTGCAAAGTATGTGAAAAATATAACATTCCTCTGCTACTGCTCATGAAAAACATCTTTCCTGATCACTGACATGGCAGATATGCAGCTGACATCTGCTCAGCCATTTCAGATTGCTTTGCTGACACACAAAATTGAGTTTTGCTGTGAAATCAAGATGATATCATTGGCTATTATAATAAGCTGTTAAAGCCCTTGGTGATACTTTCATGTCTTTTTCAATCAAGTGGTTGTCTTCTTGCTCTCCTCTCTCCCTCCCAGTCACTAGTGGAGAGATTATCTTCTCAACAAAACACTCAGAGAAAAAATACTGTTGTTGCGTTTTTAAACTGCTGTTGCTTTCAATAAAGCTAATTAACATCTTGCAGTAAAACAGTTCCCTGGGTCTCCTTAGATTTCAAATGAAGCTAACCTATGCATAGCAGGGTCTTCACCCGAGACTGAACGTGCTCGTTAGTGTCTTCTAATAGATGAGACTAGTGGGTGATGCTCTTCATTCCATTTCCCAGGAGATGCTGCAGGGAAGGAGGGTAGAATTGGGACAATGTTTTGATTTAAGTGTGCCCCATACCTGTGCTCTTTTTCCCCCATTCAGCAACAACTAAAAGCTGAGAAAGGCTGAGGAAAAATTATTCAGAAGCTTAGAGTTCTGGGACATTCCTGCTCAAAAACTGGGCTGAACTACAGAGGTACTGGTGAGCAGCATGAAGTCCTCCAGCATCCCACTACCCAAAAATACTGGGTTTTGACCTCAACTCTAGTGACACAGACCAAAATGCTCTCATAGAGAAGAGAAGCAACTGAGAGGAGAGTTGTTCTCACTTTACACCTACTCAAGGCTGATTGTAGCCCATCATTACATCGAAACTCAGATGAAGGGGAACCAATTAAGCTGCCTGTCAGTCAATACAATCAGAGTTCAAACCTCTTTAGACCTCCTAAAAGAGCAGAGAATTTGATGAGGCAAGATTTCTCATACTTCTTCACTCTTCAGCAAAAGAAAACACCCCAACACAGCATTTCCAAAGGTGTTAATCTTCTGCCTCTGCAGATAACCCAGGTTACCTGAGAAAACAGTGAGATATTATTAACACTAGAAACACCCAAAACATTTTCAGGTGAGGCAGGAGTGTGGAGACCCCTCAAGCTTCTGCAACAAGGGTTAATGAGTGGGCTTTTGCAATGGGAAAGTGAAGGTCAGAGCCAGGGCAACAGGATACCTAAGGAAGACCAAGTAGTCCCATAGCTTATTTTTTCTGTAAGAGATTTCTGTAACTCCAAAGTAAGCTTTTGTAAATCTAACACTTAGGAGCTGTTCAGAAGGGGTCCAGAGGACATTTCTGAATAGCTTGAAAAGTAAAGGAAGAAAAAAAAAAAAAAAAAGAGCCTGTAATGAAATAACTCCCTAGTTCCTCTAAGCACTATCTGTTTATTCTTTGCTAGTCTTTGTGCTGCTCCCTCTACTTGGACCAAAAGCTGTTCATAGCCAGATTTCTTGTTTCTACAGACTGCCCATCTCAAACAAGACCCCTAACAAAAGATTCCATACATAAATTCTCATTTGATGAAAATTAATATCTATCTTTCTAACCTAAATACCAGCAGCAGCACTTTTTCCTCCTGAGAGTTCCCCATGCAATCCCTGTTAAATTAAACCAGAAAACTGCTCACTCATCCCTTTTTCAAGGAGCAGATTACCCATAATCCCCTCTCAAAGAATTCAAATTTCCTTTCCTTTAGAAAAGGGCTCAGACAAGTCATATCTATAAAGAGACCACTTGGAGACCCGCCATGTGGGATTAAAAAGTAAGTAAAAGTAAGCTCTCAGTAAAAAAAGTCTCCTCTAATTTCCCCAGGGATGAAAACAAGGCATGCCACAAGATGGGTACCCAGTTACCAAACTACATTTCCCAAGAGGCCACAGGTCTCAAATCAAATTTCACACCCAATTTCCTGCTATAAAAGGCTTTGTGGCCAGCTGAAGCTTTTTACAGATGACTCAGGAGAGGGGTGGTGTTGTTTTGTAGATTGCTGTTATTGCTTTGGTGAGTAAAAGAGTAGCTTCTAAAAAGTTGCTTTTTTTTTTTTTTTTTTTTTTTTTTTTTTTTTTTTTTTTTTTTTTTTTTTTTTTTTTTTTTTTTTTTTTTTTTTTTTTTTTTTTTTTTTTTTTTTTATTTTTTTTTTTTTTTTTTTTTTTTTTTTTTTTAAGAGGTTTATAATCTCATTTTGTATTCTTGGCTTCTCTGGAGTTGATAATTTAGCCTTTGATTTTGAAAGCTTTTTATTCTTGTTTCCAATAAGGTAATTTTAAGTTGAATCTCTGTGTTAGCAAGACTAAAGTTTTCTGCTTTATAGACTTTAGCAGAGGGTTTGAATTGCATTGACATTCACAGTTATGCTCTGATATGAAGGAGTCAAGCAGCAAAACTTGCATTCCAAGAAAAAAAATCTCCAAGCTGTTTACAAATCAGTGCGTGTGCTGCTCTTGCTTCAGGCTGCTGATCAAATTATGGTCTGGGTTAGCTAAGGACTCAGCGGCTCATGTATTTGTCAGAGTCTAATTGTAAATATAGTTAGCATCTGCACTTGAAAAACCTTAGCAGAGTCATTAAATGCTCCAATAAAAGGAGGAAGAAAACTGAGGTCAAATAGAAAGGCTTTTAATTAACATCAGAGTATTATCTTTTCTATAAGGTATGTGTAAGGAGCTTGGGGTTTTTTATGTTCTAGTAATGTTTAGTTTATATTCACTTTATCTACTGTTGTTTTTTATTCACTTTATTTACTGTTGGTTTTTTTTTTCCAGAAAGTTGGGATTTATTTCTGAACAATGGCTTCTCTGCATTTGACTTTCGTGCATGGAAGAAAAAAAAGGTATTTAAAGTCTTTGGGAATGGGTTTATGTTCTCAAAGATACTTTGGTGCTCACAGAATCAAATATTAATACTCTGAGCTTTTAGGCCCCAAATACTAAGGCAGATGATATCTTGAAATCACCCTACTTAGCTTCCTAGCTTGAAGTGCACAAGTCTCTTTTTGTGCTATAGAGAGATTTACTATTACATCTGATAAAGAAACGCAAGCACACAATTAGATTTAGTTTTCACCAAGGGCTTTGTAGCATCAATCTACCTCCTCTGTTCCTTATTGTTTAACAAGGCACCTGCTGGGAGTTTTTATGTGTGGAGGCTAGGTATATTTAGAAGTAGAGTCTGATTTAAATACATGTTGGTTCGATGTGATCCAATCAATTACAAGTGCAGAACTCTGATATGTAAAAACACAGCTCCTCCTAAAGAACTAACATTTAGACTTGAATTTAACTATTAAGAACTTCCAAATATACACACTTAATTAAAGCATCAGGGAAACCTCCTGTAGACTGCAAACAAGGATCCTCTAATTTTTTTTTTTATTGCCCAAATGCCCCTTCCTGCCTTTGAAACCTTTCTTCACATAAGGTGGCAAGCGTTTTAGTGCTGCTGGTTTTACTGATCCCAGGGGAACTAACGACCAGGATGTTTTACTCTTCTTTTGTAAGGATGGAAGAGGATGCTGCTTCTAACCTCAATGCTCATATAGCTTTGAAGAAGTGGGGGAGCAGGGAGGGACTCCAAGAAGTGGCAGCACCTCAGCTCTGAGTGAGCAGCCCAGGCTTGGGGCGACGTGCTCACATCAGCCAGAGCAGTGCACGGGCATATGTTGTCAGAAATGGATGCTAATTGCCTTGGCATCGACAGGCCAATAAAGCTGATTGGTTTTTAATTTCTTGGCACTGAGAGTCCAGCCGTGCGCTGCACAAATTGAGCAGAGTTACCCAGGTACTGCTCAGGCTGTTTAGCAATGCCAGTGGCTCTGCTGCACTGGGAGATTTCAACCAGCTCTACCCAGGTTGCTCCTTTCTACACCATTACCTCCCTGCAAGCACCTGGCCATCCCGGCATGCTGGTGATTTCTCAGGAGCTGGTGGTTACTTTTCCTGAGAGTTGGGCTTTTGTGGAGAACAGCACAGCAAGTTGGGCTTGCTTCTTTTCTGCTGCTTTGGGGCTTTGCTCATTCCTTCAGCTGATGGCATTTCCAGCCAAGTATTTGCTGCAGGAATTGGTGGGTAAAGGAAATGCTGTTTGGGGAACTGAAGGCAGAAACACAAGTTTGAGGGAGACTAGCTGCTGCTCACTTGGTCCAGTTATAATAAGAGCAGGGAAACATTCAGGAGCTCACAACACACAAGGGAGGATGGCAAACCTAAGTATTGCATTTCAGTGAGATAAATAATAATACAGGCAAGTTGGCCTGTCCATCCATCTAGTTTGTTAAAATATTGCAGGTGGGCAGGACATAACATCCCCTCTGCACAGCACCTTACATTAGGTTAGTACAATGCAAATTATTTTGCATTGATACAGAAATACGGCTGCATGGCTACAATGAACACCTACTTGGAGGTTAGCTTAATTCTAAGTTATGATAAACTCTACTTACTCTTAGCTCAGTTGTCTGTGGAGAAAGAGTTATAGAGTCACTAAGAAATTTAGAAGTGTTTCCAGGAAAGTAAGTCATCTTTGCTGCTGCACGTTGAAATCTCAATGGGTGTTGTAGAAAATAAAACACCACTTAAGTGTGGGTTTTCTTTCTTTCCCCTTTCATTTCTCTGTACTGTTGGCTAAGCAGCTCATGCCATTTACATTTCTCAGTTGGAGAAATATTAATTAAGATTACTTGTATTGTTTGAACAGAGTTTAAAACCCAGTATCAATTGTAGGGATGAGTAGCTGGATGCACAGCTAGCAGAAAAGGCCTGGAGATGGCATGCAGGGTAAGTCATCAGAATATGGGTAAAAGCATGGCCCCTAATACTGTAGGAGACGTATTTAGAGTAATCAGCATTTTACAGGCATCAGCAACTACAAAAACAACTCATAAGAAATGTGGGGTCTTGAGAACCTGTTCTGGTTGTTTCCAGGTGACCACCTAAGCTTTCCAACAACTGCCTACATCTCTTTAATATTTTAAAGAACCAAGTTTATAATCTAGAGAACTTTGTTTAAATGTTCTTAATCACTTGAGCTTTTGGTGCCTGTGGAGATGACAAAAGATGTCAACACAGCTTTTGTTCAGACTTATCACATGTGGCCATGAGATAATCCTTCTGAGCTAAAATACTTGCAGTGCTGCAGTGCATTTTTAGCATTGCTATGACTTAACTTCTAGAGCATTTCCATGACAATTTTTCTAGGATTTGGGCTGAGGAAGAAGAAGGAAAAAAAAGATGAT
Organism: Syrrhaptes paradoxus; assembly: GCA_013400615.1. Lineage (NCBI taxonomy): Eukaryota > Metazoa > Chordata > Aves > Pterocliformes > Pteroclidae > Syrrhaptes > Syrrhaptes paradoxus. The sequence continues at coordinate 133,681 of VZTO01013379.1, forward strand.
AGGATAGCCTTAGTTGAAAGGGACCTTGGGAGGTCTCTAGTCCAACCTCCTCCAAACAGGGTAAGCTGTGGGGACAGATGAGGTTGCTCATAACTTTACCTAACTGGGTCTTTAAACTTTCAAAGATGAAGGCTACACAAACTCTGGGCAACTGGTTCCATGGCTTGACCATCCTCAAAATGAAGGAGGTTTTCTTTCCATTTAGCCTGAACCACTTTTGTTTCAATTTATGCCCATTGTCTCTTAGCCTTTCTCTAGTTGTGGGGGACCTCCCTGACCTCCATGACCTTCCAAAAATGCTAATAACTGTTTGGGAGATCCCTGCAGCACAGCAAAGCAAGGCTGGAGCACAGGCACATTCTGCACACCAGCAAATGTCATGCAGGCTGTGTGGTGCTCGAGAGAATGTGCCCTGTGCTCCCCTCCCCAGGCATGGAGACACTGCCCTGCACCCCAGAGAAGCTCCCAGGGCAGCTGCATCTTGGCAGGGCCACCAGAGGCATTGCTGGAAAACAGAGCTCCTGCCCCAGGTGTCACCTCTCCTGCCATGACCCAGCTCTGGACACCAAGCAAGGTGGCATGGCCTCAGCTTCTGCTCCAAAGTGGGAGCTTTTGACTCCTGGTCTGGGGGCAGCAGGGCACCCCTGGGACCAGTAGCTGGGATGCAGGAGCAAGCAGGGTGCTGAAGGGCACCATGGACCCCCAAAACACCAGCCCCAGCAAGGATGGACCACCAGAGGGCACAGGCTGCAGCCTACCTTCCCCTCTGAATGACGTTCCTCTCTGCTCAGAGGTGGTTCCCCACTCTGGGTTTTGAGGACCAGTAAGTGACACTTCCATGTTGCCTTTCATGGGAAGTTGGAGATTTACCCTGAAAGCAAGTTCTGCTGAGGCAAAACCTGCAGAAATTTTAGTCTAGCCTAATTGCACATGTGATTTTTGTGTATCCCAAATGGGAAGTCAAACGCTTTCCAGGAACAGAGAAGATTTTGTGACCTGCTGCAATCAGTATGCACTGCAAACTGAATTGCCTGAGCATCACAGGAATATTTGAAACCTGTGTACAAATGGCAGTGAGGTGAGGCTACAGCAGGTATAAAAACTCTATTTTGGCATTTGGGCATCTCCAAGAAATAAATAGCAAAATAAATCATCCATCTGCAGGGTCAGGAATGGCTGTGCTGGTTAGTCTCACGTTAAACCTTGTGAGTTTAATTTGGTTTTATGGTCAAACACAACCAGGCTGACGCTGGCTATGCAGGCAGGCTGTATTTTTTTATAAAACTCACTGGAATTCATTCGCAATGACATGTCACAGAGTGCATCTGCCTGATAGTTCACCACTGATAATACAACTGCAGACAGGTCAGTGAGCCTCTTCATTGTGAATTTCTGTTTTCTTCGACAGTCTTAAATATTGTCACTACCTTTGTGTTGGAAATCATATTGTATTTTTATTTCTATTTTGCTGGTTTTTGAACACTGCCATTTTTAAGGGATTATTATTTTCCCCTTTGCTAGCTTCAGCTCCTTACTCCTTAACAAAAAAAGTATAACTTAATAAACTAAAAATGTTTTTTACCTTGTCATTCATATGACTTGGGAAGGTGATAAGCTAGACATACCTTTGGGTTTTGTGTGTGTGAACCTGGAATCAAAACCAATCACTTTCCTCTATTTGAATTTTTTTTTTTTGCATTGCTTACTCAGATACTTAAACATTTGGAGTCAGTAGATGTTGTAAAGCAGATAGCTAGCTGTGCAATGATTTTCCCCACTTTTCATATTTTTATATTTGTCATTACTTGAAAAAGGAATTGTTCTGTTCTCACAGAGGGTATTAAACTGGGATCTAACTTATCTTTGCCTCTGCTGAACTCCCATTCCTAATCATATTCATTTTTTGACACATCCTTATGTTCACCAGATATTGTTCCTCTATCTTTGTCATCGCTAACTTTGGTCCATCTGACAAACTTAGCTTCAGAGAAGCTGAGAAATAAGATTACATGGGCTCGATTCATTTTGGCAAGCAGCAGCAGATTTGCATTTGCGTTGCACTGGTGTGTCAGCTTTCCATGCTCAGTGGTATAGCCGCTCCTTGTGCAAACCTCCCCTGCTTTCATTCACCGTCTGAGATAAACAGATGTTTGGCAAGATGTTTAGCATCTGAAATGATTAATCTGCTCTGATTCTTGCTTTTACTTTATACTGCATTGTGTGTTTTGGTTTGTGTTTTGGGTTTGGTTTTCTTCAGTTGTGTTGTGAAGAGAACAATTTCAGTATCCCATTGTGAGTTTCTCATATTCGGGCTGACAGCTTATACACAACAATAGGGCAGTGAACAATGGTCCATCAGAGCTACCAAGAGCAGGAAGCAATTTAAGATGTATTGGGATTTAAGATGTATTGAGTAATGAAGAGCCAATATACTCTCGTCAGCACAATCGCATGGAAGTTGCTCTAAAATTTTATGACAAATCTTCTGCAATAGTCCAGCTTCAAAATAAATATCTTGTGGAAGAGAAGAAATTGAAAGCTTTCATTCATCAGCAGTGTCTCTTTGATGGCTTTCTTCGTTTTTCCAGATTTATCTAGATAAGTGAATATAGCCCACATGGCAAGGTCAATGGTACACTTCCTCCCTGTTGTAGCTACACGAGAATCGTTATATTTGTCTGGGTAACCATCAGTCTCTGTCACACCAAATACCAAGGACACAGGATTTTTTTCTTCGATCTCTATATTAGATATCCATAATATTTCAGTAAACTGTATTTGAAGAGTTAGTGTTTCTGGTTCAGAAATCCTTGAATTGTAGAGGAAGCTTTCCCTTCTTCCTTTGGCTGTGCATGAGGCCTTGTATGCTGAAGTAGGTCTGTAACTTATTAAAGATAACACTTACACATGGTTAGTGTTTAGAGCCAGAGAAAGACCCCATTGATTAGGTCTGTAGGCTAAATCAATGCCATGCAAGCTTAAAGAAGTCTCATTATTCTAATTATACACTTAAAGTGATAAGGTGTGTAAAAGTGTTAGAAACCAAGCCAAGGAGCAGGATCTCTTTGATTTGTGAAAGGACTGGAAAAAGGACATAAGAAAGGAGATAAGAACATGCAGACTGGAATATATCCGATAAAATAGTGTAGCAGTGTTTGGGTCTTATGTGCATACTTGGCATAGATAAGTAATTCAGAAATATTATATAGCTGAATGATGGACTATTCAACAGGAAACTGCATGATCTGACATGTGAGACACTGATTATATGTGTATGAAAAAACATTTTTTGGACCTGTTTGCTGGATGTCTTGTTATGTTTTGAACTAACTCACTGATGAGTAACTGACCTCATTACTCACTGAACTAGTTCACCTGAGTGGTGCATTTGGCCTTGAGCTGTGGCTGTTGGTGGGAACAGACCAAGAGAAACAAGAACAGACATCTGAGATGCCGTGGAGTACTTTGCATTAATATTGGCTAATGGGTAAAGAGCTAGCTATGGAAAAATGAAACGTGAGGTATGGTGCTGGTAGTTAAGGCTGGACAAACTGAGCCTGGCTGTGGAAGGAGCAGCTTCAATGCAAATTTGACCTAATCTTGGGTTGTTCTGCCGTGTGGCTTACTAGCAAAGGAAAAGAGAGTCATGCTTAGAGCACATCCGGGAAACTTATGTTTACTTGGCAGCCACAGAGGTATAATAGTTGAGGAATATGAAGATGCAGTTATTTTATTTAAAGAATTCATCAGGCTGCTAGAATATCAGACACTATTTTTCTGGGGGCTGAGAATAGAAGAAGAACCTACATTATCTTCCACTACAGTTTGTGATAGAAAGGTGTCTCAGCATAGACAGAGGGGAACATCACTCTTTTGTTCTTGTTAACAAGCCAATGACATCCCTTTCTACTGCAAACCTTTCTGGTTTGAGGGAACAATGTTTTCTAGAATTAATGTCACTATGCCGGTTTGAAAAGCACATTATAAACCACAATAGCTTTCCCACAGCGTTCTGTTTTGTGTCCCTCCTATTGTACTTTGAAGTTTCTCTGAAATGAGCAGGCTGTATCTTTTCCTTGTTTCAGTGTACAAACAAGTACACGGTGTCAGGTCACTGAATGTGGTGTATTTACAGCAACCGTTATTAGCAAATCAGATTAAATGTGCCATGGTGCTTTGATTCTTGGTTTAATCAAGCACTTCAGATATGTTTTGAAAAGCAGGAATAGATCTCAATTATGTAGCTACTGTAGTCTTCCCTAGAATTTTAAGGAAAAGCGCTTTTTTTTTTTCTAATCTTGGTAGAATACTATAGGAATATTGTTTAGAGCTTCTGTATAAGCTCTTTCTTGTTGTTCCTTGCTGTGACTTCCATATGGTTCATACATTTTAAGTAGGAGAAGCATGTAAATCTCTGGATATGTGCTTTATTAGTATAGCCAAATAAATAAATGAATTGCTTTAAAAACTGAAAGTGCCCCTTGAGGTTCACTGAGCCATTCACAACCCAAGTTTGACAGGCAGTGATTTAGCCAAACCATCTATAACTTCCATTTGAAAAACAAGGACAATTAAAAATAGGATGAGGCATTTTGGTCATGAATTATTCTGATCAGGAATGTAACTAGAATTTTATTCCAATGCCTAAATGAAATATCTCCCTGTATATCCAGGGAGTTTCATTACAGCTTCAGTTTTATTACCTCACTTGGAGAGATTTAATCCTTTTCTTCGAAATGCATTACTCTTCAGAAAGAACAAATAAAATTGAAATACAAATAATTATTTTTGGGGGTGAGGGGAGAATAACAATAGAGAAGGAACCAACTTTTACATTTAAGATGGCCAAACCTTTAAGTTATGTTAGGATGCTCTTAGCATTGTAGAAGCCTTTTTGAAAATTTAGGAAGGGCAAAGCTTAGAGGCTACAGATGTTCTTTAGCTCTGTGCCATGGTACCATCTTCCCACCTCATCAGCCTTACCAGCATGGAGGTTGCTCTGGTGGGTTCCTTGGAGGGTCCAGGTCCAGGTGACCCATGGGAAAAGTTGCTCCCTGGGACCATGAGGAGACAAGGTCCCAGCAACACCAGAGGAGCTGCAGGAATGGCTTTGGCCACGTGTGCTGGTGGAGGTCTGGGCACTGGTGGAGCAGTTTGGCTGGACTGGGCAAAGAAAATGTCAGTGTGGAGCAGGTAGGCTCTCCTCTCAGCTGCACCCAAGAGCCGTGCATGGTTTCACATCCCATCCTGGATGCGTGGTAGAGAACATTTCTGTTACCAGAAGAAAAGAGATGTACTGAATTCTTTCTCCTTTCTGCTGCAAGACCCAGTGCCTAACCTCAAGGATTCACTTCCATGCTTTGAAGCTTCTTGGGACAAAGACCAACATTTCCTGGGAGGAGGGAAAAGAAGCAGAGCTGCATCAGGCCATGTTCCTTCTAGTTACTCTTCAGCAGCAGGCATAAACCAAGCAATTTCTCTCTTATCCCTGCACTGCTGCCAACAAACTGAGCCCCTGTGGCTGAGGCAGGGAGGAGAGCATGTGCACTGAGCCCCCAGGGGACAGGGGAGCTTTGATACCGCTCCAGTGTGTTGGAGATGGAAATGTGCTACCTAGGAAGAGAAATCTTACTGCAGCTGTGTATTAATAGGTCCAGCATGCTTCTTTCCCATGAAAGCTACCTTCTAAAAAACTTCAGAATAATTTTTGATTTTTGGGTAAGCTTGAAAATATTGCTCTTTGCTCTTCCTTCCCTTTCTTGCTCCAGTTTTCATCAGCGTTGGGACATTTATAAATCCAAACTGTTTTGTGCATGACGGGTGAAGATTAATGCTTCAGAATAGTTTTATCTTTTTAACAGTGCTATTGAAGGCTGAAGCATGTTACCCACAGTTTAAAAAAATTGCATCATAGATATTTTCTCTCTGAAAATGAATTTCTTCCTTTGAAATGTGGATAGAAATAAAATTAGTGTGGTGGTAGATAAAGGTATAATTTTTTTTAAACCTGCTTTATTGAATTTGTGCAAGAAGATGTCTTAAAATGTAATTCAAAAAAAAAAAGGAAAAGCGAAAACAGAAAAAAGAAAGTAAGTTAAGGATTGAAATGTAAAGACAACAGAGAATAGTGAAGAATACCTGCAATGAAACCTGACAGTGTTTAGATGCAAAAGACACAGGGTCAGACTTTAAAAATTACTGGCACCCAGCTGCCATGTGTGCTTTGCTTTTGGGAGTCTAACAATTGACATGGAAGATGATGGGGAAAAGTAAACTGATCCTTCTGCACACTGGTGATGTAACTTGCATCACATATCTCTGTGAGAACAAAAAAAAAAAGAGAATTCCAAATATGAAAAAAACTTTTATTCTATTAGTACCTATGGAAAGAAATAGCGATGGAATAGTTTATAACAGCTTACATAAATAGCAAATGTTTGGTTGAAACTGAGGCTTCAGTTGCAAGGAAGATAGATTTTCATCTACTAATTGTTCTTATTTAAATAAGACCTAGAGGGGACTATAAAGTCTCAAACTGCAGAGACATTTCCAAGACAGATGACTTTGTAGGTAGACACACAGGAAATCAGAAGTCAATGGAAATTGGACCTGAAGCACATGAATAGACAAGGATGGGAAAAGATTAAGGAAATCAAATGACACTAAAGGAAACAGTTCCTCCTTTCATGAAGATATGTCATCCCAGTGTATTTTATCAACAGAGTGCCTGCAGAAATTCCTTCAGCCATCACAAAGACTGAACTTATGTTATCTGAACATACGCATGTAATAGGGCTTTTCAGGGAGCCTGGTTATCTGAGGCACTGATGAGATGATGTGAAAATACGCGTGCACAAGGAGCAGAGTCAGTCAAGCTAGATCAGCATGGAACCCAGCACACAGCTTCTTTACCCTGCCTCAGCAGTGATGCTGGCAGCCTGCTCTGATCTCTGTGTGGCTGCATCTAGACTGCTGCTGGTACCCAAATTTGTTAGTTTGAGGTTTGTGTGGTTGTTTCTGCACTATGCAGAAGCCAGTCATCAGCACACCCTGACCTTCCTTGTTATGCTTTTAATTCATGTAAATACTTCAAATTTTTTTCTCTCAGCCTCTTCTAGAAGAGATTGTGCTCAGACAACACAAGGTTAAGGTGCTAATCTCCAAAGCACATGTTGGGACAAACTCGGAGTACCAAGAGACCTTGTTCTGTTTTGTTTCTTCTAAAGGTGTTGTCAAAAAGCTGGAGACCAGCACACCCCAGGGAACTCCTGTCCTCCTGCAAGGTTTGAGTCAGGCTGGCCATGAGTCAAACTGGTGGGTGCAGAATTGAGGAGTGCTTTCAAGCCTGACGCTGTCATTAAGCAATCTCTTCTGATTTAAAGGGTTAGCAAGCAAACAAATGAATAAGAGGTTTTATTTTGCCTCCTGAGAACTCACATAGTACAGCCTCTGTCAGAACCATACATGCATGTGCGCACACAGGCACATGCAAAAGAAATGTGAATGTCCACCACAGCTGAAAAATCAGGCTTAAAACAGACCTATGTGATCACCAAGAGGAACAAGAGGGTATAATTTGCTGTGGTTTTAGTTTTCATGAAGACTCAATTCCCTAAATAAAATAACGTGACTGAAGATGATGATAGCAAACTGGCTGTGGGGAGGAGCCTTCCCAAGAGCCAGACAACTGCAGAAAACATAGTCAGTGAATAAGAAATGCAGTCTTCTGGTCACAAGGGAAAACCCTTTCACCCCAATTTGAGAATGAGCAGCTTTGCAGCTACGTAGTTGTTTCTTGCTCTTACACAGATGCTGCTCTATGCCTGATCTTATTAATACTGACAGCAGAAATCTTAAGCATATGTTTCCTATCTTGGACTCTTTTTTTCCTTACAGAATGGGAGGTCACCCAAGCAATAAAGCCATTAGTTGAAGAATTGTTTAACACATTGTCAGAAAAACATAAGCAGCTTATTTTTTTTTCTATTGAGTGCTAAGTTGCTAATTGATTTTACAGACTAGTAACAGAACTTCTATTACAGGATGAGTCAGATGTCATGTAAAGTCAACCCTGTTCCACAGAGAGAAGCGTGAGATTTCAGAAAGTTTCCATGGAACATGCTGACTCCAGGCTACTGCTTTGGAGATGCTTTGGGAAAACCTCAGAGTGAGCAGCAGGGAGTGTAACCAAAGCTCCAACTCCCCCCTTGAATCAATGCATGGAGAAACTGAAACTTTTTGTATTGAGCTTGACTCTTGGAAGAATGTCTGAAGAAAAGACTTAAAGGCTTTCCCCAATTCAAGGTCTGTTACAGACCTCTGATTTTGGAAGAACCACACTTAAATTTCTAAAAGGTGTCACCCCAACCAGGGACTATTTAGCAATAATGTCTCCTTACTACACACAGAGCTACTTTGCCACTTGCTCTTCCACTTAAGTGCCTGGTCTCACCTATAGCTGTCTCGGCACAAATGGCTTCCTGAAATACTGATCTAAGCCTTTCTTCAGTTATCTTCCTCACTTTAACTCCCTTTTGTCCACAGATATTTCCCAAATAGTCAGTGAGCCCTGCCAGCAGGTCTGTGCTAGCACTGGGTTTCAATACCAGCATTGAGGCCAAACACACCATCCTTGCACATCCTGATTGCAGCTGGGGCCACAGGTAGGGCCAGCAGCTGGTGTGCTGTGGAGAGAAAACCTCACATATGGCCTGGGCTCCTGATGCAGACTTCATTTCTATTCCATTTGTGCTCCTTGGCAGGAACTCCAAACTGATGCCAAGCCTGCAGGCCAGTTCAAGATTGCCCCCATATTATGTCATGCAGAGGTAAATAAGATTTGTGGAAAATACAAGCGTAGGAGGCTTCAGACAGCTCCTGGAAGCCAGCAGCTCAGGTTGACATAGACAAAGCTTGGGACAGCAGCCAGCCATGCCATCTGCCCCAGGATGGTGCACAGCCAGCAGTTGTGGCCGTGCTCTGCTGAGAAGCCCCTTCTCGCAGCACCCGCTCCTGCCCACAGCCTGGACCAGCTGCCTGCAAGCTGGCGCCAGCAAATGTAGATGCTGGGAAAATACCACCTGCTGGCTCTGGTGGTCTTAACATACACAGTTCTCCTGTAGCTGTGTGCTTAAGGTCTGCAGAAAGCTTTGACGTGTCAAAAGCAGCATAAATGCTGAGCATTTTTATTATTGTTGTGCATACGAGGCCACGTTCTGACAGTCACTTAAGAGATTTTGTTCTGCTGTATAAAGTATACTTGGTGACAAAATGTGTAATAAAATACCAAAGTCCTAGTATAATGTGTAATACTGCCAGTAAACAGATATTTTTTTGTTAAAAAGGAGAAGGGAGATGTTAATCTGCTTGAAATGTAGATCACAGTAGTCTGTTAATTGTAGAAAAAAATATCAGATGCATGCAATCTCCCTCTATCTTACTTTCCTTTGTATTTTCAAAACTAATATATTTTTCTTTTATGCAATCCATTCTGCTGACCTGCTCAGGCACAGGTCCCTGCTTGCAAAGCAAGCCCAATAGACAGCAAACTTTCTACTCCCAAATCCATAAATCTTCTCCCATAAGTGCTTGGATATATGTTCAGGAAGCAGGCAATGAAATAAAATTAACAGCAGAAAAGCATCCGGAGTGGTTTGAATAAAATCCACCACTGAATGCAAAATAATAAGAAAAATAAACTGAACAAAAATAAAGGTATTGAAAATTAATTCTCATATCCCTCAGCTTCAACTCTGGGAATGCATTTCTCAGCTCTATCATGTAAGCATTTCCTCTACGGAGAAGTCCAAAAGGATTTCAAGTGGAGAATTAAGCAGGTAGTTTTCTATAAGCTGCTACAATCTACTACAAAAATAAATCTTTTCTGTCTGGATTTTTTTTTTTCCAAATTTCATACCAAGCCAGAGTTAAAGCTGAAACTGCATTTCCAAATGGGATTTGGGGTTCCTCCTACTCTCTCCCCTGTCTTTAAATATCTCTCACAGTTGAGGAGTGATGAGGAAGCCGAAGCTGGCTGCTGCCTCCCACCACCCCCAGTGGGGCTGCGGCTCCAGATGCGCTGGGCACAGCAGCAGCCCTGGGAGCTCTGAATTTGTCACCTGCGAGCCCGGAGCTCTTCTGGGCATTCCTGAGCGCCACCTGCTGCCACTCCTGGGGGGAACAGGAGCTGCCTGGGTTTGCAGGGGTGGTGGTGCCCCAGGGTCTGACCTTGCAGCCCTGGCTTCTGGGGTAACCCATGGGCTTAAATTTCTCAGAATTGCACCAACACATGGACGCCTATGCTTGTTCCCAGGTGCAGGCACAATGCAGAACATCGTAGCCATCACCCATGCAGCAAAGGGCCACGTACAGGTATGAAATACTCGCTGCTCTGCATCGGGTGCTGTGCTGGGAGCTATTTGTAGGAAGCAAATAGAAATGGAAAGGTTTGCTTCTTTATTCACTTAAATGAGAAACCTAGGAGATTCTGAAAGAGGGCACTGCTCGTTTAGCTTGAGAAGCTACAAAGCAACTTATGCTGTGCTGGCAGATTATTTAAATTTGAGATTCTCAGCTAGGTAGGTATTCCAAACACCTTTCTGCCTGCCTGCCTGTCTGTCACCCTTGTATCCTGGGAATACATAGTCAACAACAGAACAGCTTATCATGCCTTCTCTCTTGTAATAATCTCAGTAATTTACTGGGGCTGTATATTAAAGTCTTTCCCTACTGCTAAGCATTTACATACATCCATCAGCCAGCTTGTATACGTGGGATGGTAGATGATTTAAAACTGCCAAAAAGGCTTAAGATGTGGATAAATGTTGTTGTAAGGATTGTTAATACTGTCATGCTGAGTGTAAGGAGGCCAAAGGCTTGTCCTAGACACAATGACTGGCTGAAGAAATCCTGGAAACATCACTGCCTGGGGGAGGGGAATATCTCTGTGTTGAGGAAAGATTTTAAGAAAACAAATATCCGATCACGCAGAATAGAATTTCACTCTAATCGTTTTCAATCCATATATGAAATCAAGGTTCTTGAGTGATTTTCCCAATGCATCTGCAGTTTGAGCTTCCAAATAGTACAAAGTCAAATATTTGCACATCAAATCTGCCTGAGCACTGTCCTAAATGAGACATGCGTGTGCCCTGGAATAGCTGTTCTGCACAAGGGGTGGCAATAGCAGATACCAGGAATGGGAGGAGGAGGGTACATACCTGTGGCTGGGACAGAAATGAATTCAAGAAGCATGGACAGCCTGTGGAGGTGAAAAGCAAGTAGGTGAATACTAAATGCTGGTAATTATTTAAATTTTGTGAAGAAATTACTTTTGCTGATATGAAGTTTCTCAACTACAATTTGAGTACAGGTCTCTCTTCTTCTCTTTTGGGGGAAAAAGAAGTGTAAAATCTTAGTAGATGAAAAAATCTCATTAACGTACAGCCATACCTAGTCAAGCATATTTTTACTGCTACAAGCCCTGACGATTCAGGAAATCGGCAGAAAGCCAAGATATCACCACTGGAGTTATCTTCTTTGCAATCCCTGTGTGTACCCCTCTCCCTGGTGTCCCAGATCTCCTCGATCCTCCTTTCCAATCCACCTCACAGCCAGGCACAAGCTATAAACTCAAATCCAGCTGAACCTAAATCTAAACACATTAAGTCACACCTCAATTTTTTTCCTGGAAGTGGTGTCAATGCTTCAAGGCTTGGAGGCAGGGAGCATCTTTTACTCCATGTCTATGGTGTTTTTATTACAGAGATTTTTATTGCTTTGAGAATGGAAACAACACTCATTTAAGAGATCTATGTCTGTTGCTAATGTGCTTTTACCTAAGTCAGAGTTCCAGTTGTTTGTCTGAGTGGGATCCGCAGCAGGTCTCTGTGTTAATTAATTCAATACTACAAGATAGAAATATATACAATTCTCTACTACATTCCACAAGAATTTCCCAGAAGAAATACCTACTGCTTTTCTAAACTGATTCTTAACGCTCGTAAGAATTTAAAGGAATCTGAGCCTCCTTATCAATGAATTTAGCATTATAAGCAACTACTTTTGCAATAGAATATTTACTTTTCCTACTTCAGCACTGAGAGACATTTTGAATTCCAGTAAGAGCCTGGTGCCTACGCCCACCTCTGCAGTTTCATTTGCAGAACAAGCCCTGCGGGTGACTCGCCTGCAGACACTCTGGGAGCTCAGCTGGGGCCACAGGGACCCACATTCTTCCCTCTTTTTTCATCAGTCAGCCTCCTCTTCTCCAGGGCACTGTCCAGACGTGTCAGGATTTAATTCCTTAGCAAAGAGGAATAATTTAGATTGTTTCGCTCAGAGGTGTAGAAACCAAATGCTCGCTGTGGAAGCTGGAGTTTCTGTTGGGATTAAAGGAACTTGGCCAATTCACCCCTAAAGATCTAACCCATTGCTTCTTGCTGCTGTATTATTTTTGTCACGGAAAACTCATGTTTCCAGTTGGCTTTGGCTTAGTGGATGGCTGTTGAACTAAAAACATTTTTAATGTGTCACTTTACTCTTCCCTATCTACAGTCCAATGTGTCTCAATTTCCATTTCGAATACAGCTCAGATCTGTCTGATCTTTTGCTGCTTCAACATTTTCAAGGAACTGTAAATTCCACAATTTAATTAATGGGTCAAAGAGGCTGAGCCTTCTTCATGCAAAAGAGAACCTTACAGTAATTAATTAAAATTGCTATCACTGTTCCAACTTGCTAGATAGACTTGAGCATGGCTTATTCTGCTGAGGACATTCCAGAGTGCAAAACAAATTGTGCTAAACTTAGAGAAGCGAAGGGAAAAGTGGTTATTACAAATGGAGGAATATTTTTTGCAGTATGCAGAGACTGATCTTTAAAAGACATGGTCAAGAGCTACGGCGTACTTAAATTTGATCAGTCTTAGTATTCACTCTCTTATGCTGTGCTGGCAGATGTCTCTGGGTTCAGGTACCATTTTACCCTGAAAAAATGGAAGAGAAACAAAAATAATATTTACATAAACTCTGCAAAGCAACAGTGCTTCATACAATCTCCACTGGCTCTTGTAGAAGCAGCTAAGTAGTGAGAACTAATTTCCAGAATTATGTTGACATATTTTGGGTATGCAGAAGGCAGCAAACAAATGAAAGAATATTAATTTGAGATGTCATCAGATATATTAGGGAGAAATATTTTAGTGCGTTGGAGGGACAACAGTCTTTCATTTGTCACTTACTTTAGACCTTATTTATGAAACTTTAGAGATGCTGCATGACTGAAAAAAATAAAACATTGAAAAGTACCTGAATCTGAAGAAGAACATGATGGTCTTCCCTAGCTTGTTTGCTTGGTCATTTAGGAGGACAGGTATTATATGCTTGGTTCTTTTTAATTCAAATTTCAGCTTTTGTGGAGTGATAGCATTGCAATTACCATCATGGTTTGGCTAATCTGTGTTTAAAGGACTTCGGGTTTTGCCTTGGGTCTCTGTAATATGTCATTGCCTCAATATCCCAGTGCCTGAAGAAGGATAACTCTAAATGCATTATTTGTTTTCCTATCAACATGAATTATCTGTTTTCCTGTTGTGGAGATGTTCAGTTTGCAACTAGGGACCTAAGGCCAAGATTTCTACAGATGTTTGCATGGAGAAATGAAGCTTGAATATTGTCCTAATGATGTGGCTCTAGAGGTGACCTCAGGTCAGGGACTCCCTCGCTGGGAATATTGCATCACTCTGCTCCCAGTGGCTCCACACTCCCCCAGTTTGCTCCAGTTCTGCACTGGAATCACAAGTGCCCTGAGCTGGTTGTGAGCCTACAGCAATACTGGCTTTTAAGGGTGATCCTTAAGCAGCCCTTGAAGTGGGTTCCATGCTGCAAATCTGAAAGTGCCGCTTTGCGATCAAAGACCGTTTTCCAGCACATGTTTATCAACACATTCATATGGACCACCTGCATCATGGCTGTCACGTTGGGACTGGGATGAATAGCGCATCTATTCCACGGGCTGTTCTTCCCACCTACTATAGAAGGCATTCTTAGAAAAACCTAATCTTAACCACCCTCTTGGGTCAAATTAGAGGTTTAGGAGAGCTCCTACCTATGTTCAGGACATCAGGTGCAGAAATGCTCATGTCAAGTGCAGTGCAATAGGAAGCACAAGGTGCTGAAGCAGTGACGGTCGCCAACACAGTACGTCATTTCTAGATGCCTTGTGCAGCTTGTCGTTTGTGACTGCAATCAGCAAGGAGCATTAAACAGTTTCGCCCATTCAGTATCTGGAAAATCAGGATGTTTCCACCCTGTACGATGAAGGAAGCCCTGTGCAGAGATCTGAGAGTGCACTTGGGGCTGTGAAAGCTCCAGGTTGGTGTGGTGGGGGAATGCCAGTGTCGCAGTCAGGAATGAGGGGAGCCAGCAAAATGGAAAATTTTTAGTTATTCTCAATTGAACAGATCTGTCATTTGCTGTGTGATTTAGTTTCTATTCTTTTCTCTCTAGAAAATACAGTCATTTCACTCTTCAAAAACCTTCTCTCGAGCTCCCAATGAGAGGATTCCCCAGGAGAAACAGCAGGTTAGGTTCCAGCAGTGGATAAAAGAAGTTGTTTCTCTTTGTGCATTTTAGAAACCTCAACTTAACCTGTTTTCCTTCTTTCATCCATGTGCACACGTCCTATTGCTAGCAGATCCGCCCTTCGGTTAAAAGTTTAAATGCTGATCAGCATGAGTTGACTTTAATCACCAGGTAAAGGCCACTGACAAACAGCTTTCCCAGTATGGATCCTGTACATACTTTTCCCTTTCCACACTGCGTTCAAATTTGGAGTTAACCCCTCAAGCCCACCACCAGCATGAGATCCAAAATGCACTAGCGCTGCCATCTGCTAAATAGCTTAACAGTGCACCCCAAGCCGCTGACCGACAGTGGAAAGTACTGTCAGATTTGTGATTCAAATCCTCCTCCGGGCCATGGTTTCCTCATGTTATATTTATTCCTCTTTGCCACTTGATGCCTAGTCCTGGGCTCTGGCTGCGAGAGCAGCAGGCACTTGGTTTGGCAGGCTGTGAGCGCAGGGATGCTGGGGGAGTGCAGGGATACTGGAGAGTGCAGGGATGCTGGGGGAGCGCAGAGATGCTGGGGGAGCGCAGGGATGCTGGAGGACCACAGTGATGCTGGGGAAGCTCAGGGATGCTGGGGGAGCGCAAGGATGCTGGGGAGAGGCGGTGGGTGGCTGCCCTCCGCACGGCACAGACAAAGCGCGGAGGCCGGTTCCCTGCAGCAGCCGGCAGCAATTGCCATGACAACCAGCAAGCTGATTACTCAATTACAGAGTTCCTTTTAAAAAGTGACATAAAGCCAAGGGACAACACATACCCGGCTTCCCGTGGTGCTTGATTTTCAAAGTGCCGAGCTATGTTTAACTTTTTAATATACCTTGTGATTATGTTTGCCAACCTAGTTCTGGATCTCTCTTTTTATTATTATCATTATTATTATTTTATCCCCATCTTCTTTGAAACACTGAGAAAGTAAAAAGCTACTTAAAACGTACAGTTTTCTTGTTGCAGGAAAACATGCAGGTGCAATCACCACCCAGTGTGAAAGCCTTACTGGCATGGGACAATTGTGACAGATGCACACTCGGGAGAGTGCTGGAGCCGTGACTGATGTAGCAAAATGTGCCAAACCTGCTCCAAGAAACCTCAGTGGAGCTAGCCATGCTACAGTCTCTGAAGCTGAGCTGTCTCTTCGTGCTGTGCATCCTTTTCATAGCTAACATACTCCTGGAGGCACCACCATGCTGTTCTCAGAGTCGATGCATTTTTCATCCTTTTGTATGAGTGTAGATTACTGGACACTTTTCTACAACAAAAGAAAGAGAAAAGCTAAGTACTTGTGGTTTCATTGTTTTGTTTAGATCAATTAAGATCTATAATGCCAGCTGTGCATGAACTGTGGAATTCCTTTGTTTTCCGTAGGGATATAACTGCTGTTATGGCACCTTGGGGTTGTGTTGGATATTACAGCGGTGGACAGTAAGAGATGTCCTGTACCAAGAAAAATAGACCAGCCAGGCTAATGCACAGGCTTTTGGGCTGTGGAGGGTGCAGAAGCACATGAGCTGAGTATTTAAAGTATGATGGAATAAATGCAGGCAAAAGTAATCTTGCTGTTAGAGATATCTATGCATAACTCTACCGTGTCCCTTTGCCTTCTCCTTAAAACGTGGTTAGTTGAACAAGAGCAGCCCTCAGATGTGGTATTTCTTTTGTGAGAAGACCAAGTTGTTTCCTCTCTCTCGCTCCTGCCTGTATTCTTTCCCTTCACCCTCAGTGGTAACGTCTCCTTGCTGTGTAAAGACACCAAATTGAACAGAGACATTCCTTCCCTTTTCCCTACCTCTATTTATTTTGCAAATGATAGTGATAAATTAGGGGATCAGTTTTGTGTGCAACAGGCCTGTGCATTTGCAAGTTTTCTCATCACATCATTATTTTTTCTCATGATCATAAAGCCATGCTTCTGAAGACATCTCCTGGGGATGATAAAACATGATGCTGGATGAGATGAGCAGAGGCCTCAATTTTCATTTATTCTCTCTGGTTTTTATTTTATTTACACATTTTTGAGAAACTGGAGGTTAGAAAGTTTAATAGACTGGAAAAATAATTGAGAGAAAGATCCAACTATCTTTCCCCTCTCTAGGGACACACAAACCATTTCATTAGAGACACACATGTTATGGAAGTTGCACCGTTATCATTTGTGCTGTTGTTTTGTGATAACTGTTGTAAAGGCAGAATTCAAAGAGGAGAAGTGACACCCATTTTCACCTGTGGTAGCCTTGGAGTGAAACAGGACTGCTGTCAGGTAATGCAGACAGGAGCCCAGGAGGCTGAACAAACTCACGTAACTCAGGCTACAGAATAACTGCCAATGCAGCCTGCAGTGGATGAGGGCTTGCTTCTCCCAGGCATGAGGTGTGGCTGCATGGAGATGGTCAGGAGCAAGGGGCAATGGCAGCACTGGAGGGGCCACAAACGTGGGTCAACAGACTCAAGCACAGCATAGCACAGAGTTTCACCAGTCCTCAGAACAGCTGAGAGATACCTCAGTTTTCTTCTACTTGGTTTTACCTTTCCATCCTCCTTCAAACCCCACCTCCAATTTTTTCATCTGTGAGCTCCAACACATCCACAAGTCATTAAAATCCTACCCTTAGTCTACAACAAGGAGACCATTTTTCAGTCAGTTTCTACTCTTTGCGATGTCCATTCTGAATTGGGACCTGGAGTCAAGCTTGGCTCTTCTGGCTTATTAAATGAATTAGTCAGCTACTTTTGTATCAGTAGTACTCAAGTGCTGAATTTCAATCCAACATCTAGTCTGTTGGGTGATGAAAGACCAAATTCTTTAGCGTTGTTATTGAAATATGTTCAGTGAACTTTCATACACTCACTGAAATTGAAATTTTCTTTACCATATAGTTTATGATCAAGGGAAGAGAGCAAATGACCAATTTATTTTACCAAATAAGCCTTTAGTCTTTCTTTTTTATGTATCCATGTTTAATTACTATAATATATATTGGTCTTATGTGCCTGCCTGAAATCTATGTTATTATTATTTTCATTAAAAAGGGAATGATTACTGTATAGTGCTTTCCAGCATTTATATCATCCTTGTCCTTCTCTAGGTGAAGACAGCATAGAACATCTGCTTCCAAAATTCCTGCAACCCTCATTTCCCATCATTTTCCCTAATACAAGTGCTATAAAAACAAAGTACAATCAGATCACTGAAAATTGGAAGTAAGAAAATACAGCCCTGCTTGAAGGTGTTGAGTTTTGTTTTACAGCCTCATGGCAGCTATTGCCCTCTATATTAATTTGTGCTGTGTTGGGACATTTCCTCTGCTCTCGTTCAATTGTTATTAGCAGCAAATGCCCTCTATAAACCTGGCATGACAATCCTGCCCAAGACAACACGTATTAGCAAATACCAATGCTCTGACCTGTGTAATGTTCCATGGTTCGGTTCCCAAAAGTGTGCAAATCAACTGTCCCTCATAAGCTCTTCATTAGAGCTTCAGTAATTTCTGAAGCAAATGAAGAATCAACAACAGTCACTCTTAATTAGCAGAGTTTTCTCCTAGGATGTCATACAAGAGTAGGGAAAGGAAAATTGGAATTGTCTTAGTCTGTTCAGTAGGAGCCTTACACAAGTGTTTATTGACTTCAGAAACCTACACGTGAGCCAGCACCTGCTGTGCAAGCTGGATTTCAAACACACCATCTATTGCAGGTGGAGCAATTTAGACTTCAAGAGTGCATCAAGAGATAGTTACTTAGACATCCAGCGGATGGATCTACAGCCATGAAAAGAAAGCCTTGACTCCAGTGTACACAAGAGTGTTAAGATCAGTCTTATCTTTCCAGTTGGTTTATTCTATTTTTGTTACATTGTGAGAATACAAATAAAGATGCAGCAAAAGTGAGGGTTCTGCTTCTCCATCCAAAACAGTTTTTAATATATAAAGCTGAACTGAAGCACTTAATCAAAATGTTTCATCTGTGTCAACACTTCTGATGGCTTGAGATGGCACTGTTAACGTATGGACATCCATCATGCCTCTGTAACAGCAAGACACCCCAAGGAATAATTTAGGGGCCTTCTCCCAGGAATATTGCACTGTGTAAAGTCGGTATTTTATCCACTTGTCCAATGGGAATATTGCTTATGACAGTTTTATACAGCTGTGGTATTACTGCTATTTATCTTCAAACCCCTCAGATGATGCTGTGTCCTCGTGTTGCTCCATATGCATAAGCAATCTTGGCCTCTGCTTCCAGTCCTTAGAACAGAGAGGGAGAAGAAGGTCAAATCTGTGACCCTGGGGAGACTGTCTTTGCAATCAACTTATAGAAATTGAGTTGAGACACTTTGGAAGATGTCTTTGCTACCCTGTACATATTTTCCACAGCAGGAGTTCAGCTACAATGGAGTGATCAAAATCCTAGACAAGCTAATATCTTGCTGTGACTGCCAGCTGAGTTCCTTTGGCAGGACCTTTGGGTTTAGCTGTGCATGTAGCTATTAGAGCTGGATTTTTTTTTTTCATCATAGAAGTAATCTGAGTTTGCAAAGATGTAAGTGTAGAGGTTGCTAAACTTCTTTAACTGATGATAATGCTTGGGAAAAATACTCAGCATCTACTGTAAAGCAAGTTCTCCAACAGAGTCTACCAATGTTTTGGGAACAATGAGGGGTTTTTATTCCTTTTGCTGTGTGTATATTAGCCTTTGCTACTATTTACGCAAATATGAGAGTCCTTATCTTACACTAAAATACGTTCTTCATGTTTTAGAAAATGTTCAGTGTTTTCTTGCTGTTTCTAGACTATCTCTCTCAAATTGAGGCAGATCTTCCAGGGATTTACTTCTAGCTTTTGACAGTCTATTTTCTGCCTACGGAGGTACTCCAGAGAGACCTGGGAAAACAGGATTTTTAACGAAATAAATATGCGATAGTCAAATACGCTAGAACAAAACATGTTATAGCTATTCCCCCTGCCTGCCACTGGGGATGTCATCATCTGATAACACGGCAGTAAGGTACAGAATTTGAGATCTACCTTTGCAGAACTATGAGGAACTGGGATGCTCCAGGAATCCTCCAGTCCTTCCTTGTGGATCTTTCTGCAACTAATTCTACCACAGATTTTTCTTGGTAGGTTCTACTAGGAATGCCAATTCTTTGCAGTTTGAGGGGAAGGAGAAAAAGATGGTTATAAGTAAGGGGAGGACAGGAAAATAAGGAAATATTTCCTCTTCTTTAATATCTTCCTTGTATCTCCTCATTACAGTAATTGCAGATTTAACTAAAGATTTTCCCATTGTGCAAGCTCTGGAGAGGCTGGGAATTTAATAAACAGCTAGAATAATACCAAATGATGGAGGCAAAAGGTGAAATTGCCACTTGGATGCATTTCTTTCAGCTAAACTGTGCAGGATCAAGGGGTCACTCAACAGAGATAACTGCTAATTAAGCAGGGAGGGGCAGGCAGGCAGCCAGGCAAACATCCTTGTGTTGCATTGGGTTGCCAATTGATTACGACTTCAGCCCTTGATTCAACTTCAGAAATGATTAATTGATTAATACTTATACACTTGCCAAAATGGACAAGAAGGAGGGGATACCAAAGTGAGGCCATTGCACTCACCTACAGGCAATCTTCAAAGCACGAAAACTTTGCAGTTTTGTCATGGTCCCGTTTATGGTTATTTCATTAATGTCAGTAGAAGAGCAGAGTGAGCTCATGGCTGAGGTACTGAAAAGGGAATCAAATAACACGAGTTCAGTGCTGGTTCTGCAAAAGATTTGCGCTCACTAGACAGCAGTTAATCTCTCTCTCTTCTTGCATTCTTCATTGGTGAAGTGACAATGAAAGATTGTTTTCTACAGATAGCCCTGGGCAGGGTTTCTTGCAGCACAGATCCATACACAAGACAAATTTGAGGCTGAGAGGGACCTTCTGAAACTTCAATGTCTTCACAACTTCTCCATGTGAAGACATGGAGATATACTGTAACAATATTGATTTACAGATTTTAAGACCAAGGAGTATGATCAAGTCTGAAATTGCCTCAAAACATAGACTACAATATAATTTCAGCAACAAACTGTCTGGTAAGAAAGATGTCATTACCAAACAATTTATTTAAACCAAAAACCTTTTGTACCTTTTTTTTTCATCTGGTGTTTTGTGTGGTTTCCTGGAAACATGAATTCCAGCAAAGGTAGACCATTGTTGTGAACAAATATTCCATTATATTTCTTTTGCTTCTCTATACAAATATAATTACGTAGTATTTATTTGCTTATTTGTGTGAGATTTATTACTGATTACCAGATGAAGTTCTAAGCACCTCTTCAGCTCTTTTAAATTGTGAAAAATATCAACTTCCATCACAGTACCATCAAAACCATACTTAAAGCACTTTTTGTCCCAAACACACATACCCCCAAATTGTTCTATCTCATCACAATCAAAACCTAGTAGTGAACAGCATATACTATTCCTCTTTCTGAACTTGCTTAAGGAATCATTGTTATCTTACATAAATTACAGCTTTGTGCTATTAAAAAGCAATGATTGAGGTTTAAATATTGCTCCCCCAGCTGGAAAAATACATTTACTTTGCAATGGGTTAACAAGTGCTTACAATTAAATACTGAAACGTTCATTAGTATGTTCTGGATAGCAGATAATTCTGCCTAGTCATGTCCAAAGAGCATCACTGTTATTAAGCAGACAGACGCAGTTAGCAGTCCTGTGGGGGGAGTATTAAAATGCGACCCCTGATTAAATGGTGACTCACAAGAAACCCTTGGGGAGAACACTTGAAGGTGATATCATCACCAAAGAGAGAGTTTGGGTGTACAACAACAGGGTAGACACAAAGCATCATCCTCCCTACTGACAGCTGTGTTCAATGTAAAGCTTTTGCTTGCGGACTGGATTCCAGCTGCAAAGCAGCATGAGCATCTTGACAGATGGTTAACTGGATGACACAGAATGGCAAAAATCTTCTAAACTCACGTACCATGTATGTATATCTTACACATATACCTATCTCCAAACCTCGTAACTTGCATTGTCTATATTGGTCTCCCAGTAAGATGGTTTCAGGGCAAGTGGCAAATAATAAAGTGTTTGGATACCAAAACCTGCTTTATTACTGGTCTTTCAATGCACAGTAGGACTATGTGTGGGAAAGCCAGAACATCCCAGGGAGACAGTAACTATTTCTAAGCAATGCCGAGCTCCAGCTCCCCAGACAAGCAGGAACAGATCTCAGTGTGATAACATGTGCCTCTGTCACCACCAGTACCCTTCAGTCCAGGGCCAAGGAAAGGGGATTATCCAGGATTAAGTGTGGTTCAGTTCTTATGCTGGTGTGGCTGGACTGTGGAGCAGACTGGAGGGGGAGACATCACAGTAATGCCTCATCTCTCTCCTGTTTAAAACAAGGGCTCTTTGCCCCAGGACTGCTGAGCATGGTGGTCTTCTTCCATCCAGCACATCAGGCTTAGTCTGGGAGTTTGTGCTGCTGGGTTTTGCCTGCATTCTTCCCCTGTGGGTTTTCCAGCTTCCACTGCTCTAACTCCAGATGAAATTCCCTCTTCAGTTGCAACTCGTGGTTGGAAGCACTTTGCAGAGATTTTGTAGCATAAAAACTCAAAATGATTTAAATCTCTGGAAAATCACTACTGAAAGTTGAATGAGGTTTACAGCCACATCCCTAGGCAAGGGATTACCCAGTAATATCTTCAGCTAGACAGTTTCTTGGACTATGGGGAAATGTCCTTTTTTTGATGCAGTAGGTGTTAAAGGACTCTGAAAACAATCACTTACTTCTGAGCAGAATATATAACAGGTATACACATGCTAGAAACCACCACTGTGAACTCTGAATCAAAGATTTTCTTTCAGGGAGACTGATGTCCTTATTTAAGAAAACTGTGTAGAAAATTAAACCTAAAGTCATTTTCGACAGACGATAAGAAACAGTGAAGAATAAATCCAATTTGGTGACAATTGGTCATTTAGTACCTGAATGAGATCAGAACAGATCTGTTTCATATGGCTTTCTGGAAAGCTACTCAGTACCATCCACTCTGAATCAGGAATAGTTCCCTTCCCATCCCGGTGTAGGAAGAGTGTACAAACTGGATCCTTCTCTCTTTAAACCTGTGAATTTGCTCTCGTGTCATCCTGGCTGCAGAAGACATTTATAGAATTGTGCCTGTGTTTTTGGAAGAATGCAAGGAGCAGAGCTTATAGCAATAGGATAGCAAAGGGTCTCCCCATCACAGGCTGAGTGCAGAAAACAAGAAAATATTTTGTCATGAGAGCATAGTACAGAGATGCCAGTTTCCAATGTGCAGTCTAGCTCTGGAAGCAACACAGATTGTGCACCCTCTGTTTTCACTACCCAAACAGGTATGTCTTCGTGGTGCTGTATTGGCTGGTACACCCACACCAGCCTCCTCACACCTGGCTCAGTGGAATTTATAATGAAAAAAAAAAAAGTCCTGAAATTCCAATATCCATTTCTCACTTTCTGCAGTGAGATCCTTTAGGTGAGTTTGGGAAAACGCGTCTCAGTGCTAACCCAAGGAGGAGCCGTTCAGCTCCCTTGTTTTGGTCCCTCTTAGTGAATGCTGCAGACAAGCACTCAGCAATTTAGTGTGATTTTGTGCCCTAATTACACTGTATTATTCTTTATTATTATCTTTATGAAAAATAGACCTGCTGCAAGTCTAGAATCCATATTCCTCCTACACTTCTCCTTAAGCTACTTTCCCTGCAGGCACACTATCTCTCTTTCTGTGTCTCTGCTTTGCTAGTAGCTTTGTTTTAGACAGGATTTTTTTTCTCCCAGCCAATACTGAATGAAACCCTCTGCTTTTTGTGTCCTGTACTGAAAAGGAGAATTCTTCAGCAAAAACAGAGAGAAGCTGAGTGTGAGAGGAGAGGTGCAAACACTCCTGACAAGGCTACTGAATAAAAAGGAGGAAAAGAAAAACTTTGTTCCTTAACAAAGGATGCTCTTTGGAGAAGACTCTACATGTGAGCCATGTTGACATGAACGTGGGTGTGAAAACGTATTAATGTGGGAGAGACAGAGGCAAAGAGAGCTTTGCTTGGGTGTGTATTGGAAGCTATGGGGAGATGGGGAAATTTCCTAATTCTGGAATTAGGAGACTAGCTGGGCCTGTTTCTCTCACATCCCACTCCTCTCTCCAATGCAGGTTCCCAGCAGATTTTCCCCTCTTAAATACATTGTCACAGAGGTGCTCCCACTGTCACTAGCTGGCTCAGCTCTGGCCAGAGGCAGGTCCAACTTGGAGCCAGGGAAGCTCCCAGCAGCTTCTCACAGGAGCCACCCCTGGAGCACCCCCCTGTCCCCCTACCAAAACCCCACCACACAAACCCAATGCAATCAGCCAAAATTCTGGCATAACTGTAGCCCTGTGCCTTTGCAAAACATACATTAGGAAAGTCAGCAGCATGACTTTCATATTTTTCCCTTGCAAATAATCTCCTCAATGTAAGTGTAATCATAAGAAGAAAGAGCCTTTGTTAAAGGGCTGCCTGGGTACTTTTCATATACTATCCCAGAAGGAAGCTGAGTAACAAATATTGTATTTTCTTTTTTCAGATTTCAAATGCCCATCGACCCTTAGAAAAGTATCTTATTTAGCTCATTATTAATAATCTGGCTGTTAGTTTGGATTGCTAAATGAATCTGCAGAAAAATAAAGTGTGTACTTCAGTTCTTTGATGTTTAGATTCATCCAAGCGTTTAGGAA
The DNA here is from genome assembly GCA_013400615.1 of Syrrhaptes paradoxus. NCBI lineage: Eukaryota > Metazoa > Chordata > Aves > Pterocliformes > Pteroclidae > Syrrhaptes > Syrrhaptes paradoxus. The sequence goes on from VZTO01013379.1 coordinate 158,070, forward strand.
CTGTCAAACAAAATACACTGTATTCAAGGGAATATATTCATTGAAAGATTAAATTAGGTACTGCAGTAAAGCCCCCCATTGCAGTGGAGAAGCATTTCATGCTAACAAATAACTACAGCACTATTATAACGAGACCTAGAGGCATGTGATTTCAACTGACTGCACATCTCTGCTCTGTGAGTGCCTGTATTTTTTTTTCTAGGCTGATGAAAGAGCAAATAGTGGTTGATACAGAACAGAGTCATTCTCTCAAACATTTTTGAAAGATTTTTGTAGTGTTTCAAAGATCCCCTTCAGAGTAGCTACCCTGACCCATAACTTTGGTTTTCTTTCCATCTACTGCTTTTGAAGCACTGAGAAGTTAAGGTGTCTCTGCATCTCCATAGTTTTATGCCCATGAAGTGCTATCTCTCTGTGCTTCCTGACATGCTCCCCAGTTTTCACTTAGCTTTCTCATGTCTTTGTCTTTTGCCAAAAGGCAGCAAAGTCTAGATAACCTGTGCCATCAGCTGTACTCTTTAACTCTGATTGCTTAAAGTAAAAGTCTGTGTGTCACCTCTATGAGACCTGGACACAATCCCTGTATTTTGTCCTTTATAAGACAGGATATAACTATTCTTTACCCTTTAAAATGCTGTGTCTTTAAAGGAATAGGACCTCCTTTCTTACCTGTATTTCAGACAATAAACCAAAGTTCACAGAAAAGACAAAAGGAAAAAAAGTCTCCTTTATGGTCATCTGCAACTGCACTATCTAAGATGTGAATCTAATGTGGCACTGTTCACACTTACTTAATATCCAAGGTTTAGTTTCTCCAGCTGTGGCTGAGCCCAGAACAATTACCCCTCTGTTAATATGTCTGGCATAGAACAAGAAATAACCTTAAATTCTGCTGTAGAGCAGGAGACAGCTTGTAAGAAACCCAGGATCCAGAAGGTGGTTCATTCAACAGTTCAGCCACTGAGCACCAACAAAACAAATATTCATGTGGAAGGAAAACTTTCTGATGTAGGGTTGTGTTAGAGGCTTAGACCTGGAAACAAATGTAGTTCTAGCTTAATTTTTCCCTGAAAGGGGATTGTTGGGTCTTCCTTGACGTCCCTAAGAATACAGTCTTTTTTTATCCAAGAGAATTTCCCCTTTCCAAGGTTTTTCATGCTGCAGCCTTTCCCCTTCGCTGGGAAGAGACAAAAGGTATTCCCATTCCATCTATTTCGACAGCTGCCTTTATTACTTTAGAGACTCCTCTCTCTCTGGAATGAACAGGGTTATATTTAATAAATCAAGGTTAGGTTATCACATGAAATGCTCTTCTCTAACCACATGATGCTGAGCCTGTCAGGCTGCGACCAGAATGGAACACAAATAATGCCAGAGCAGCTGAGATGCTGCAATCCCTGATGGTGGAGAGTGAAAAGAGTCTGGCCACCGCAGAGGATGGATGACCAAAACATGTTTAGGCTGTGTTCTGGCATGCATTTGGAAAGGGTGACTGTGTTTACCCTTCTGCTGCAGTGGGCTTAGCATCTCTGACACAAGCCACCCCACTCGGCAGCTCCGTTCTCTGCAGCATCCCCAAAGCTTTCCAGCAACATCAGAACAAGACGAACCAGCCACAGTCTGTAGCCACCTAATTGAAAGTTTCGGAGCCTGGCAGGCTCTGTTATCCCAAATCTCTGGTGGAAACAGTATATTCCAAGCTTCCCCCAATTATAGCTACCAGCAGCACAAGCAGCAGCTCTCGCACTCGGGCACTCGGGCTTCGTCCTCTTAGACACCCGCTCCTCTCTGTTGTGTTGCCTCGGGATGGAGTTGCCTGGCAACAGGACTCTGCAGCTTTGGGAGACAAAAGCTATTATTTCTGTCACACAGATGTGCTAATGTGATTATTGACTGGGGGGGACACAGGTCAGATTTTAGATAGTTGACAATTCGCAGGCAAGTGGTTTTTTAAGGGAAAAAGGCAGAGAATGTGAAAGCAGAGAAAACCGACCTGGAGGGAGGAGGCAGGTAGCTGCCAGGTACACCATGGGGTAAGGTAAAAGCACTCATAGATTTTCCAGGAGAAGAGTTTCATCCAAAAAAATAACAATAAAAAGACCGACATGGTGTATTTTAGCTGATGAACTTTTACTGAGTTCCTCCTGGTTTCCTGCAGATGGTCTGGACACAGGCAGCTGAACATAGCTGACCCCAGTGCTCTGTCACGTTTCATGGAAGAACTGTCCTGGAATAGAGCCTGACACTCTGGAAATGCTGGTGGTCAAACAACTTAGTGAACAGAAGCTCCCAGGACCACGCAGATGCTCAGCCACTACCAACCTCCCTGGCTAATCACTTTTATGATGCTGACAAAGATGTTTGTTTCACCAGCTTTGTGCTAAGTTGGATCAAGACCAAATGGTAAAAAGAAAAATAAACTTTTTTTTTTCCCTGCCACCTGTATTTCAATGTTCACACATATGTTTGTGTGCTGGGTGGAGGGAAGATAAGGCCACAACTGAGCAATGACCATTTACTGTTTCTAGTTCATTGAGAGCTTGCAGGATCACACTGATGAATTTGGATTTTAAGATAGCTTTCTATTTATAAGCTACTTTTTAACCAGAACCAAACAAAAAACCCCACTTCCACTCCTCTGGTTTTCTTCGACTGTCTGTGTAATGGTTTCCTCTGGCTGTGTAAGTCTGTGGAAGGGCTCTCGTTTCTCCTTCCAGGAGGTGCAGGATGCTGGATGCAGTCCCTGTGCCTGGCTGCAGCGCTGCAGCTCTGTAAAACTCATGTCTTCTTTACTCCTGTGGATGGGGAGGTATAATGTGAAGGTATTTTTATCTGTGCATAAGTCTGGGAATGAGCTGTTTTTCCTGAGTTTGCACATATTTCCTTTCAAAGAGTTTATATGAGGGCAAGGATTTCTTGTCCTATAAACTAGTGGCCTGGGACTGTTGCCAGCGCATCAAATGTAGGATTTTAGTTATACTGCTACATGGATCAATTTTGTTTTTCTAAAACAAAGCCTTTCAAGAAAAGTCCACCAGGCAAAATAAATGCATTTTCTTGGTGCAGAAGTCCCAGCCCTGTAGCTGCATATTCACACTGTCGACTGTCTAGCAAAGACTCTGTTCTATAGCTAAGGCTCACCCTGCTCATTGCCTGAATTTTTCTCCACCTTTACTACTTTTTAAACAAATAGGTAATGGATAATGCAACTAAAGTACCCCAGCAAATACCAATAACGATGAGCAGGGGTGGGTAAAACTAAAAGAAACACTTTTTTTCACATCATGATTGTGCTATTTTGATGAGTGCATAGAGTTAGCATCATTGCAGTGAGAATGGCAGTTTTGTTGTTGTTCCTTCTGCTTCTATTTTTCTAGCATAAGGTGTGCTGTTCAGGGTAATGAGGCATGACAGACACCAAAGAAAAGGCCCTCTCGGGGGAAAGGATGGCCCAGGACTATTTCCCCAGCAAAATGGAATTCTAACGGCTAGAGCATGAAATGCACTTTTCTCCTTTCTTAAGATGTGAATTAACAGGAGGGGTGTCAAGGCAGTAGTAACAAGAGTCCCCTGGTCCATACCTGAAACACAACCCATCCCTAGAGCAAAATGCCAATCGAGTGTGTGAAGTGTGTGTGTGTGTTGAGGGCAATTATTTCTTTCCATTTTTTCCAGAGAAATTATCTCAAATGTGTAAGAAATGGAGACAGGTGAAAAAAATATTTTGAGAGCTGGTGGGAGAAAAAGCAGATTCCAGTATTTGTCTCCATTCCAGAACAGAATGAAGTCAGACCTTTGAAAGAGTCTGTGAAAAAACAAAATAAGAGGACCACAACATAGCAGATTGCTGGGGTATTCTTTTTGGCTTGTGTTTTGTTTTGGCTTCCCTTTCAATTTGGAATGACTTGAAAAGATGAAAATCTTTTCACTTAGTTGGGAAAAAAAAAAATATACAAAACACCACTTCTTGTCTTGAACTAAGATATTTTTCTCCTGAATTTTCAGGTGGGCCATCAAACCAAATCAAACTGGGAGAGTAAGCATATAGTTCATCCAGCCTGAGAGGTAGGTTCAAAAAGAGCTCCTGAGCTCTGTGTTTATATGATATATATGTGAGCATGAAGCAGATGAATGGAAATGAGGGATCTTTAAGTGTTACATACTGTAAAGTACCCTGCATGGATGTCTCCAAACCTTAGAGAAATGTAAAAAAGAAGGATCTCTGCTGTAGCTAAACTTCCATCCAGAGGCAGGATTTGGTTTTCATTTTTGCTTTCCCCACATAGCTGTAACCATGGCTTGAGTGGTAGGATCTGAAATAATTTTCAGATCAATTATTGGGGTTTATAGTATTGTTGTATGTCTCTGGGAGCTGATAGGTGAAATGGAAAACAATAGAACAGCTCAATTAAAAATAAAAGACGATGGATTTTGGGTGAGTTAGAGATTGAAAGTTGGAGCCCTAAGAGGCGAGTAGGAAACATGCCTGCCCTTAATGAAATATTTAAATAGAAGGATTGAACTCCAGACCTGCTTCTATCCAGCAGTGAAAGAAGCTGAGAATCCCTGCTGAAGGGCTGCATCTGTTATGAAAATCATCTTCCAGCCATGGCTTCAGTCTCTTTTGCAAGAAATCAATTCCTTGATGAAGCTACTTCTCACTTACAGTGTAAGATACAATAATAGACTAGGAGAAAAATGCATTTTTGGCACCTTTTGGCTTAACCTACTTGAAAATGAACTTCTCCAGCTTCCAAAATGAGCAAACTTCTCCTCAAGAAGGGTTGCAAGAGGAAGTCAATCTGTTTGTAGAGCAGTGAAGAAGTGTGATAAATTCAGATCTCAAAATCTTCAGTTTATTACATGGTTGCCACTCAGGCAAACTTCTCATTCTCTTTAATAACCATCGTGCTTTGACAGGAATCGAGTGCAGGCCTCAGGATTTGTCCATATAGCCTATCAAATCCTAGCCAATATTGATTAAAACTGAAATGAAGCTAACAGGAACGGTAAAAGCTGACTGCCCAATGCAAGTGATTTATTACACAACACTTTTGCCTTTGGCTGGTGTGTACGTAGGCTCTGAATAGTAGCCTTGAATTACAGGAATTACTCTGCTCAGCCACTGAACAAATTCTGGCTGATGCAAATACTTCTTACTGAAGGAACTGCGTCACAACTTCACAAATAAACCTTTTTTCCAGCATTAATTGCCTTAAAAAAGGAACATTTGAACATTATTTCTACCAGCGCTATCTGGTGACTTCCCAGCAAGGGCTCATGCTCCCCAGCCAAATGAGAAAGCCAGCCAGCACTTCATCTACAATATATTCCTGTGCGTGCTCCCCCAGAAATTTGTGCAAGTATAAAACACAGGGTGATAATTTAAGCTTTATAAGTATCCAGTAACTGCAGAGAAATACGAGCGGAATTTGGTTCTGTGTGTCATTAGTGCTCTCTCTCCCTTCCTGATCTCAGGATCTCAGTGCCTTTTCCTGAACCTAACATATAAATATCAGCACATCCTTTTCTGAGGGGCTGTTAATGTCCTTGGCAATAAAAGTTAGAAAACAGAGATGAAGAGGAATAATCCATTCCTGTCCATACAGCAAAGCAGAGTCCAGCTCCCAGTTTTCCAGATCTGGGCTCTTATCACCAAAGCGTATTTACTCTAGTAATCTAATCTCTCCCACTGTTAATTCTGCACTAGTTTCTCTGGTTTGTTAATCAAATCAAATGTCAGCCTTGCTGTGAGGAGAAGGTATTGAAAGATATCCTGCTATAAAGCAGCCAGCCATGTTGTAGCTTTTATTTCACGGGAGTACCAGGCAGCCGTACCGCTTTGCATCCCTCTGCTCTGTGCAGGTAATTCCCCTGCTTCCCAGAGAAGTTTGCAGAGAAGGACACAGAGAAGTTTACATCTTCTCTGTGTGTGCAGGTGAGGGTGAGAGGCAGAAACAGCAATGACAAGATAGAGGAGGCTGCTTTATCCCCCCTGCAAGCTCACCGAAGTCAGGCACAAAAAGGCAAGCATGCACAGGACTGGTGGCTGGGCGTTACATCCATACGGTGCCTTACATGGGAAGAATTCAGCCTCCCCCGTGAATATCAGTGAAAAAGATGCATTTGTTCAAAGTCAGGCAAAGATACTCCAACCAGTGGTGACTTCATTGTCTCTTGAAATAAAAAATCTTCCTTGCTAGGACCAATATAACATCCTGCAGTGGAAGAGACGGGAGATGGTATGGACGTATTGATGCAGATTTTCCTTTCAGTTCCCTGCTAGGAGGAAATCCCCACTGGCCAGGCTGCATGGCATCTCCACACTGGACCAAGGCTAACTACCCTGTCAGCTGGATCCAAGGAGTTGGGATTTCTTGTGCACATCACTTGCTCCAGGATGCCCCATACTGTTTTTCTCTCTAATTTAATCATAAAAAATCAGGTTAGAAGAAGGCAATTTTCAACGAGCCCATCAGCATAAAGAGATGTACTGTCTAGACGCCTACCTAGGATCGGTACGAACTTCAGGATAAGAAATTCAAGGAGAATTCAGCTTATAATAGAAATGTAGAGTAGCAGAAGTTCTGCGTGGATTTCAAGTGTAATTCAGCACATTTTGCCCTGCTGTGGCAGACACCTTTTTTTTGCAAGAGTGCAACTCGCATCCTCCCTGTTCTTTTGACATAAGCTTTACTCCTACAAATTTTCTTCTTTCTTATTCCACTATTTAGCAAAGCAGAGACATAAAGCACTGCCAGGGATAGTTTTGCAATCCCAAGGCCGATGTTCTAAGATAAGATCAGCTGTTTCAGGCAGTCTTGGCATCACATGTATTTATTTATTTCTTAAATGAACACAATGTGTCTGTATTGTATGCTGAAGCTCAGATTGCTCCATCCCTTGTGTAGAAGGTTTGACAACAATAAATCATTAGATCATTGCATGGGTGATGGGGGAGCTCCAGTAACCTTTTACAGCACACCATCAGTGGTCAGAATTACTTCATCCCAGCCAGCTTCCTGTACTGGAGGAAGCAGAGCTTGCAAAGGGCAATACATCCAGCTTACCTCAAGATCCTTGTAAATCACAAAAGGAAACACTTTTCTCTCTCTCNACCAGGCAGCCGTACCGCTTTGCATCCCTCTGCTCTGTGCAGGTAATTCCCCTGCTTCCCAGAGAAGTTTGCAGAGAAGGAAACAGAGAAGTTTACATCTTCTCTGTGTGTGCAGGTGAGGGTGAGAGGCAGAAACAGCAATGACAAGATAGAGGAGGCTGCTTTATCCCCCCTGCAAGCTCACCGAAGTCAGGCACAAAAAGGCAAGCATGCACCGGACTGGTGGCTGGGCGTTACATCCATACGGTGCCTTACATGGGAAGAATTCAGCCTCCCCCGTGAATATCAGTGAAAAAGATGCATTTGTTCAAAGTCAGGCAAAGATACTCCAACCAGTGGTGACTTCATTGTCTCTTGAAATAAAAAATCTTCCTTGCTAGGACCAATATAACATCCTGCAGTGGAAGAGACGGGAGATGGTATGGACGTATTGATGCAGATTTTCCTTTCAGTTCCCTGCTAGGAGGAAATCCCCACTGGCCAGGCTGCATGGCATCTCCACACTGGACCAAGGCTAACTACCCTGTCAGCTGGATCTAAGGAGTTGGGATTTCTTGTGCACATCACTTGCTCCAGGATGCCCCATACTGTTTTTCTCTCTAATTTAATCATAAAAAATCAGGTTAGAAGAAGGCAATTTTCAACGAGCCCATCAGCATAAAGAGATGTACTGTCTAGACGCCTACCTAGGATCGGTACGAACTTCAGGATAAGAAATTCAAGGAGAATTCAGCTTATAATAGAAATGTAGAGTAGCAGAAGTTCTGCGTGGATTTCAAGTGTAATTCAGCACATTTTGCCCTGCTGTGGCAGACACCTTTTTTTTGCAAGAGTGCAACTCGCATCCTCCCTGTTCTTTTGCCATAAGCTTTACTCCTACAAATTTTCTTCTTTCTTATTCCACTATTTAGCAAAGCAGAGACATAAAGCACTGCCAGGGATAGTTTTGCAATCCCAAGGCCGATGTTCTAAGATAAGATCAGCTGTTTCAGGCAGTCTTGGCATCACATGTATTTATTTATTTCTTAAATGAACACAATGTGTCTGTATTG